>JACXVL010000088.1:0-198697 GCA_014898675.1 Athelia sp. TMB | reverse complement strand
TACCACCAAGCAGGCCTAGAGCTGCGTCCGGCCGGGCACCCTGAACGCTTAACGAGCCTCAACAACCTCGCTGTTGCATTGCGTATACGCTTTTCTCAGCTACATCAAATGGCGGACTTGGAGCAAGCGATTGTGTTTCACAAAGAGAGTCTAGAGTTACTTCTACCGGGATACCCTGGGCGGTCAATGATTCTCAGTAACTTCGCCATTGCACTGAATACTCGCTTCTCTCAGTTATATAAAATGGCGGACTTGGAACAATCCATCTACTACCATCAAGAAGCTCTAGAGCTGAATCCAGAGGGGCACCCCGGGCGTCCAATGACCCTCAATAACCTTGCCTTTGCATTGAGTATTCGCTTTGACAAGTTAGGTCAAATGGCAGACCTGGAGCAATCAATTACCAACTTCCGAGCAGCCCTGGAGCTGCGTCCGCTAGGGCACCCCGAGCGTTCAGCAACCCTTGATAATCTTGCCGCTGTATTGCAAATTCGCTTTCGCCAGTTGGGGCAAATGGCAGACCTCGACGAAGCAGTGGATTTGCTGCAATCCGGAGCTAATAATGCCTCTGATACCCCTAAACATCGCTATACCTGCGCCTCTCGACTGATAGCACTTTTCCAGGAACATAATCGGCCATTGCTTCTAGGAGTCTACGAAAAGGCACTTAACCTTCTTCAGCTGGCACTTGCCGTGTATCCCGATGTGGAATTGCGTCGCGAAGCGTTGGGCACCGATTACCTATCCCCTTCCCTCGCCATGTCCGCCGCAGCTCATGCCCTTGAACAAGGCCAACCCGACAAAGCTGTTGAAATGCTTGAACAGGGACGAGCATTACTCTGGTCCAATATGCGTGGTTATAGACACCCTGTTGAGGCAGTGCGTCAGGTCGACGCTGCACTGGCAGACAGATTCAGGGCGACAAACGAACAGCTTGAAGCCCTCGCCACATTCTCACAATCAAGATTCGATCAATCTCAAATCCAAGAACTCGATGAATCTGTAGCCGTCTCTGAAGCTAGGTGGACACGGCAGAGGCAGCTCTCGCTGGAAAGAGACGAAGTTCTCCAGCAGATTCGCCAGTTGGATGGATTTGAACATTTCCTCAATGCTGTGCCATTTAGCGAACTCAAGAATGCTGCCTCGGAAGGTCCTGTTATCATCGTTAATGTCTCCCAACAGCGATCAGACGCCATTATTCTTCGTCATCGCGAAGTACCTATTGTTCTCCCGCTGTCCGTGGACGGCCAGAACCGCAAGGAAGCATACCTTAAGATTCTGAATTTATCCAAATTGCTTTTCGAACAGAGAGGCAAGGCTGATTTCTCCAAGACATTGAAGGACAACATCTTGAAGGATTTGGCAGAGCTCGTGGTCACACCCACCCTGCGGGAGCTGGAAAGATTAGGCGTGCCTAGGCAGTCAAGAATTTGGTGGTGTCCCACTTCTGCTTTATGCGCTCTCCCGATTCATGCGGCTGGCGAATTGCCGAACATATATATCTCATCTTACACACCAACTCTCTCCGCCCTCATCAGTGCCAGAAAGCTCGACAATCAACAGCATCCTGCCACTTTCAGTGCAACAATCAGCCAACCATCACTACTTACTATCATCTACCCTGGCCACCCTCCAAAGACCAGTGAACTTGATGACAGGTTACTCACGGTTTTCACGGAGCGAAACGTGATAGAGAAAGCAGGACGGGACAGCCAAGCTCGCAGTGTAGTCAGGACCGACGCAACTCGCCAGGCTGTACTTGACCAACTACCAAATCATCCCTGGCTCCATTTTGCCTGCCACGGCCGCCTCAATTCATCACAGCCGTTCCGATCTGCTTTCGAGTTGGATGGTGACCCACTATCGCTCTCCGATCTCATCCATGCACGTCTGCCCAATGCCGACTTCGCGTTTTTGGCTGCTTGCGACAGTGCGACTTCGGGTGGCTCCTCTAACACGCCCGACGAGTCCTTGCACCTTGCGGCCGCGGTGCAATTCTGCGGCGTTCGGAGTGTTGTTGGAACATTGTGGCCGATGGCGGACTCCGACGGACCCAGGGTAGCTCAAGTCTTTTATCGGCATATGTTCAAAGAAAATGACTCGCGGAAGTCGGCAGAGGCACTTCACAAAGTAGTCATGACCATGAGAAAGAAGACTGGACCGTGGGCAAAGGCGAAGGATGAGGGGGAGATACTGCAAAGATGGGCTAATTATGTTCATATCGGTGTTTAGGTTCGTATACCATCTCAGTAGGTCTATTTTATACTATTTGCATCAGTATAAGAACATTTGCTAAGCCGAGCTCTCCATAGCAATCGACGCCTTCATTTTTCCTATTTATTTATCCATTCTTAGTAGGCTTAGAACACTGCAATCTAAGATCAGAGCGTCGAGATTTTTATCCATTGCTTTCTTTTGACCATGTGGCGCGTGTAGAGCACCAATACGAGTACGAGCTTCATCCGTTATGCCTGAAGGAAGGCCAGGAAAGCTGCCACGTCTAAAAAACCAGAGTAGTCTCAGATTAAACTTGCGAGTGTGTTAGGGACATGTTATTAATGATCGTTAGGAATGCGAAAAATTTGAAGATGAGTAGAGATATGCGTTGAATAATTGATCAAAATAATGATATGGTGCAAGAGAAGTGAGTTCCAGATGGTCCAATGCGAAAGTCTAGGCAGGAAAATAGTCCGTGGATAGAGACAGGGATTAAAAGAGAGAGCTCTGATTATAAAGAGGTGTCTGCTCGGATATGAACTGGATGGCAGGCTCGCTTAAGAAACTGGCGCTATCACTTGATATCAGCGGCCAAAAGTCGAGCGCCGGTAGCTGGTCTATCTCCTGTGCTTCGGGTTCCTCGAGCATGATCGCCCACTCTTCAGGGCTGAGGTGGCTGAGGTCAATGTCGTCCGAGTCTGGTGAAGTAGAGTCCCAGGTCAGCGGAGGCGTCCAGTCCGATGTAAAGGGCACAGCTAGCGGGCTGAGAAATCCAACTTCCGGCATGGAGGCGATGAGTGCCTGAAGGCCCTCCGGCTCGTTGGAACGATTCTCTGCAAAGGAGATACCAGATGGGCAGAGGAGCGAGGAGCTGTCTAGGTCTGGAAACGAGCCAATCGCTATGAGGTCAGTTGCCTGGGGACTCTCGGGGAAAATGGGGGCAATTTGACTCCAGAATAAGCCGGGCGAGAGAAGTGCTGGGGATGGCGATAATGCGAGCGCGGGATACGCCGGACTATCAAAGGAGCCTGCCGATGACGAGCAAGATGCCTCAGGCGAATCGAAGTACAGGGATGGGGGTGCAGCAGGCGACTCAGCATAGGCGCCCGATGCAGCTCTGGTGACGTTGTGAGACTTGCGAGACTCCGTCTTCGTGTGGCCGATCTTCTTCCCCCCTTTCCCGTGGCCGTGCTTGTTTTGCTTGTGCCGCGTCATCTCTGAGTCCTGAAACGACTCGTACCCGCAAGCATCGCATTTAAGCGTCTTGCCTTCGTGCTTGCGCTCGTGCGCGTCGCGCCCTGGAATCTGGCTGAAGGGCTGTGCGCAAAAGCGACAGGGATACTCGCTATAGACATGGTGTATGATTAGATGTGATTCAGGTAAGGATGGGAAGGGGTGGTACTCACATGCCCTTATGTTTATCCATGTGGCGTTTGAAAGACTTGACGCTTATTGTCTTGGCGCACTGCGGGCACTCTACGGTGCCGCGTGCGCTGCTCGTGCTTGCTCGGGGCATCGCTGGATGTGGGTGTGCTTTGGGGGGTAGATGAAGTGTTCGGAGTGAGATGTCGAGGCGCTTGAGAAGCCCAGGATGCTGATTTGCCCTCCATCGTGGGCCTGCCTTTATACGCTACCATCGAGAGAGTGATTGCGCGAGTCGAATCCCTGTTTCTACCATACTTGGGCTCTCAGTGGCGGCAATCAGCTTTCTGAGCCACCAGATGTGGAGAATGGGAAATTTTGACCAGGAGGCGTTGATTGCTTCAGAAGAGCCTCGAGAAATTACCCAGTAAAGTAACTCTTGAGGAAGGGTCGCTGTGAAGAGAGTGAAATAAATCGCAGGGGGCGGTGGTTTGGCCAAAGCGCAGTTGTCAAGGCCGATACAGAGCAAACCCTTGGTGAGAAGTAAGTATTGGGCCCGATGCGGCGAGATTTGGGAATCGAGAAGTCCTTTATGAGTCCTAGCAGAAGAGGACAAAGTGAGCAAGCATGGTCATAGCAGAGTTTTCGATGTTTGGGCGCTTGGCTGAGGGACCCAACGGTTCAACGACTACCTTCATGTTTAGTTCGACGTCGACTGTTGATGAATGCATTTGAATCAGTACTCCGGTAAGTTTCACGTACCGATGGGGTTCGAATGTAAGGCCAAGATGGTTCGATAGAATGAGGATAACGTACGAGTTGCTACCAAATGTCTACATAACAGGTTCAGGCTATCCGCGAACAGCAGCATACTAAGCAATTGTAATTTACGTGGGTCACGATGCAAAGGCAGGAATATATGCACGGGATGACGGATGATTGTATGCCAAGATTGAATTGGAGCTGGAGTTAAGTTGATGTGATTCAGATGGTGTAGTAAGAGTACGGGCCGGAAAGGTGCTGGTTGGTATCAATGGAGCGTATAAATGAATATGCAAGCGAGAACGGACAATGGAGTCGGGTGAATCTATATATTAAACCTGAGTAAATTGGCTCGTGGCGAAGTGTAGGGTGCGGTGGAAGTGTACAGGTTCAACGTGTTGGCGGGGATTCGAGAACGAAGCGTAATGAGGCGCAGTCCGTAGGAGATGAGTGTTTGAATTGGTGTTGGAGTACTTTTGTGCAATTCGAAGCAGTAGTCTGTGTGCGACCGAGACCAGGGGCGCACTTCACTTGAATCCCCCCAGTGACTACCGGCGAGGGGCAAGCGAGGACATCATCAGGCCCTGCGCGAGTTCCTTTTTCCAAGATATCCGCCGGATTGCTTCGGAGTAATCCACCCATTCTCTTCTTCGCTCCTTGCTCTCGAGCCAGTCCTGGTCCAGCGCGGACACGTCCATCTCGTAGAAGTGATATGTTGTTGACGGTGACTCGATGGTAGTCACGTATGAAGTAATTGTGCCGCGAACACCCGCTGTAGAGAGGGAATGGAGTGCGAAGGAACGGGCAGAGGGGGGAAAGGAAAGGGGCACTCGTCAGGTGGTGAAGAGACGGATAGAGGGACAGGGGGTGAGACCTTCTTCCAAAGCTTCTCGTGAGGCCGCGGCCTCCAACTTCACATCACTGGTTTCCCATCCACCTTTTGGTACTGAAGGAAGGCGCTATGAGTGCGGTTACGCGAGGACCATCGGTGAAAGGCACTTACAAACCCATTGATTTTGGCGTTTGCGGCTGGTGATGACCAATACCATCCCCGCAGCTCTGGAGATAGGTATGGCGCAGCACACAACCCGAGGAACAGTGCGTCCTTTGTTGCTCATGATGAGATGACGATGTTGACGATAATTCGAAACACTAGGCGCGAGGTGAGGGTCGAAGGCCCGTTGGGGGGCAGTAAGAAGCAATGATCTGCGTCTGGTGCAAAGAGTTTACGAGGTCTTCATGAGTTGAGGAGGGAGAGTATGGTTACAGCCAAACAACTGATGTAAGAGTGGTTTTTGAGGCGGTGTGAGACGTGTTGGCTGGAGTCAGAACTGGACTGTGCGAGTATGCTGTAAGACTAATAGTTCTGCTTGGGGCTAGTGGCCGTTCCGAGTATACGTGTCACGGTTTATGTCTGTGAGGTAATTTGGTCAATGGCAGCGACCACAGGAGCAGATATGGGTACGATCGGACCTTAGGGGTGTTCCCAGAAATTGTCGTTTTATCCTGTTCGAGTTGGATGCAAAGCTGAAAACGATCCAGGTATAAGAAGGAGAGTATGCGTTGAGCAGACGAGTGCAAGTCTGGTCGTGTGGCAGGTAAAGAACAAAAAAAATATGCATTGCGTATTATTCCAGCCGCGGACGAACAGGGACGAACGTTCGCCGGCTCTTCGGCCATTCAGCCTACTTGGAAATCTGCGCCACATCAAGCTTGCCTGCAGGTCGTTTTCACCTCGAGAAATACATTCTGATGTGGGGCACAAACGGGTTGACATGATGGTATGGGCAAGAGAGTGCCTGGTCAGCGCCCTTTCCAAATTTCACAGAAGATAACGGCACCACAAATCGTGAAATGGTCGCTGTTGAAAGATAGGGAATTCGCCCTATTCCAACGTGATTCTAGACACCACCGTACACGCTTCAATTACATCGCTTGAATCACCCTATACACCCAGCGATTCCGTGCCGGAAGTAACGCGGCTACAAGACTTCCAATGTGCGGTGACTTAAATGCCAGATGCACAATGATTGCGAGTCATCGATCCAAGGCGGCGATAGCAAGCGACAAACACGACGCAAAACACAAACTTTAAGTTAACCATGTAAGACATCAGTGGACTCAAATTCCATCTACACCCACCAAGGTGTCCGCAAACTTCCGCCCCCTCGAGTGGCCGGACCGACCGCCACCGCGATCTACTCATTCCACCTGCAAATGCAGTGTCAGAGCGACCGCCGACCATAGAGGAAATGAAATGCGGCACTCACGCGACCAGGAACATGCACAGCACTCCGAAGGCCATGGCACCAAACTGATTGGATCATCGGGTCATTATTTGTCCACCACTTCTGGCGCGAAACGAACTCACCTCGCGGAGTGCCTGCTTCCCACTTTTGCTCTCAGCCAATAATCTGCGAGGGCCGCATAGAAAGCACGAACATGCATCAGTACATCATATCAGACAAACAAGAAGCATGGATGAGGGACGTACGTGGGCAGTACGGCTACAGCGCCGATGTACAGAAATCCGCCAGCTACGAACGGTATTACCTATTGCAGCCCATCAGTATTGAGCCAGCCGACAATATTAACATATGAGATGTGCACGAACTAGATCTGACAGTTGCACGGTCGTGCCCAACAGACCGGACGCGGTTTGACGGACACCCGCAGCCAAGTCTAGTGATTCTGTTTCGCCGTCTGAGGAGGAAAGGTTGTGAATGCCAATGCCGATAAATGTCCTACGACCGCCAACGTTTGAGTTGACTGTTTGATGAAGCACGGAACACAAGGCACATACCCTACAAAGGCACCGATGGCGGTGAGGAATTGGCTCTGCATTGCCTGTTTTTTGGTGAATCCACTGCGGATCAGAATAGAGTAGTCTGCAATCTCGTGCGGGATCTCATGTGCAAAACATGCTAGAGTGGTAGTTGCCCCAATGAGAGGAGATGAGTAGAATGAGGCGGCCATGCTGTTGAAATCCCCATCAGAATAGGCAGAATGAAATCAGGCAAATACTCTTACGCCAAACCGTCAGTACTGATATGTGGGATGATTAGACAAGATTGGCAGGACAGAAACTATGACGAACATGTTGTGTACAAAATCTCCGAAGAGGTTCAAATATGCCGACATTTTGGATGGGCCCGCGACCTTCTTCTCTTCTTCAGGCAGAGCGATGGTCGAGGGTTGTTCCTTTTCGGACTTCCTGGCACGGAGGCCATCTCCAGCCGTAAGAGATTCTGAGCCAGATGCCGTGCCTGTCGAAGGCTGCGCGGGTGCTGAGTGTGAGTGTGAATGTCCGTGGCCCTCGTCCTCTCCACCAAGAACGCGAAGAGTTTTCTCCATGATAAAAAATGACGCGAAACCGACGAAGATGCCCAGACTGCATTGATCAGTGCGAAGACTGGCATGACAAATCAAGCATGGGCGCTCACCCTATCAGAATATTGCGCTTCTCTTCGACCATAACAAAGTGTACTCCCGGTTCCTGGTGTTCACCCATGAAGGAATGTGGGACGAGATGCAGAAAGACATCAGAGAGCAAGCCACCTGTCTGTGACACTCACTAGTCAGATTGCGAACAGGATGGACAATGCCCACTACACAATGCTCACAGCGAACGCGGTCATCGTGTTGAGAGTGTTCCCATTGATCTGGGCGGGAATAAAGGCGAGTATAAAGTTGGGGACTCTGTATGCCCAATCGTTAGCTGTCACAATCCATGCGCGCTGTATGGCGTTTCGTACGAGCTGATGTAGAACGTTCCAAGCACTGTAAGCGTAAATAAGATTAATGGATATCAACTGCAGTGGCGTGGGGTTCACATACAAGCATTCCAGCCTGGGCTAAAAGGGAAGAGGAACGCAAAGACTTGTCTCATGATCGGCGATTCCTCCTCTTCAATGGAAGCCTGCAACGCGCTCAATTTCTTCACGGGACTACCTGCAAGCAAGTTATGTGTAAGAATTGGGTTATCGCTGATTCTGAATGTGCGTACATGCTTGAATTTCGGATTGCTGCGACGTTGCCCAGGCTTCAGCAAGAGACGCGCGCGACGTGTCCATAATACCAACTCACCCGGACAACCAAAGACTCTTTCTTCTCAGAGGCCAAAGCCGCAGATACTTGAAGCGCACACAGAGATAAAAGAGCGACGATAACGAGCGTTCGCTTGGACAACATTGCCATGGCAAACAGAGTGCAAGCTGCTGAATTCGAAAGTAAAGAGTGTGGAAGCGGCAGAGTTATTGACCCCGACATCTCTTTCTCGGCGACGATCATGTACAGCCCTCAGGAAGCTGGAGCTATCAACGCGGCAGAGACGGTCATGAGAGAGACGATGGCGCGCTATGACCCATCGCACGACGCGTGGCATGGTCAGTCGCGTCATCTACACACCATCAGTGTTGTCCATACACTCATCAGACTTACGATTGCTGGTGACCGTGTTCAGTCCAGCGCGTTCGAAAGACGGCCGTAACTCTTGCGCACCATTTATCGTCGACGGCTTCTGGACAAAGGGCCCCCGATCTTGTCGTTGTGGAGCTCGCAGCGTTATTGCATGACGTCCTAGACAAGAAATATGTGACACCTGACGAAGCTGCAGATCCATACGCATACTTTCTACCTTTCTTCCAAACTATTGCCAAAGAATACAATCTGGATCTCATCTCAGACGGCCGGGCTCGCCTTGTGACACGTATTGTCGAGAATGTCTCGTGGACGACAGAGAAAAAGCTGATCGCTGCTGGGCTTATTGAGGACTGGCATCGCACTTGTCTCGAGCTTCATTGTGTCCAGGATGCGGATCGTCTGGACGCCATTGGAGCCTTTGGTATAATGCGATGCGCTGCATTCAGTTCCGTCACAAATCGGCAAGTGACAAACTATTACATTATGTTCTTATTGATTAAAACGAAATTCGCAGTGCATTATACGTGCCTCCAAATGATCCGCAATATGCAACATGTGCCATCGAGCACTTCCATGACAAGTTGGTCCACATAAAAGATAGATTGAAGACTGAACCTGGAATTAGAATGGGCGCGAAGCGACATCAATTAGTGAGCAGTGTTATATTTTCTTGTGCGTTAGCGTCATTGACATCTGACAGATTCTGGATTTTATCCAATCTGTTGACGAGGAATATAGCGCGGAAATACCTTGCTTTTAGACATAGGACATCGAAACAAACTGGTGTGCATCAAAGAATTGTGTTCATGTTTCTGTGGCACTGGAGGAAATAACACGAGTCGCTCAAACCTATCTCGATTAAGAGGAGACTAGATCACGCTGCACTTAGCTCGCTTTTTATGATGGACCTCCTCGAAGATCGTCGACAGATATTTGTTCCCTTTGTTCTCAAGATCTTGAAGGAAACCCATGTCTCCGATTGACATTTGACCCAGAGGTTTTTGCACACCGAATGTGCCCATGGACAGGATCGTAGTTGGCAATTTATGTGCGCTTAGGTTTTCCATAGTCTTGACTTCAGCCGTTGTGAGAGTTAATCTACGCAAACACGGTCTATCCAAGTTACAAGACCCCGAGTCAGACGGCTGTGCATCCCATTATTGGACAATTTCTTGCGACTGCGATTGCTCGGCGGTGCAAGACCTCTCAGAGAATCTTATTGGATAGGAGCTGGCATATCTATGAGGGCATTTATACGACTTTCTTCGACTCACTACTATCAGGCGCGTATGCTTTGGTAAGAGTAACGTCTGTCAAAGGAGAAGGTGCCAAGCGTATGCGCATCGTTGCATCGACTTATGTACTGAGTACAGTTGCGCAAGACAGTGTGATATGATAGAAATGATTATATTGTTCAGATGCAGATTTATTGGTAACAACTACACCGTGGTGCAAAGGTATATGATAGTTAGTATTGGTATATAGGCGGTGACGAGACAAATTGCAGTCCGAGTGTAAGTATATGGATGGCGAGACAGGGAATAGGCAGAGAAAGAGAGATACGATCACAAGTTAGTAGGTATTAGTGACAACAAGACGGTCAGGTTAGGTCGAAGGTAGGCAATCGTCGTCCATTAGGATCGACAGGAAATCAAAGAGATTGTCGGCGTCCATTACATTGTCGGCGCCGTCAACAAACATGGGTTCGGTTTGGTATTGGCTCGTCGTCTTCAGCCACGAAAAAAGCCATCCTTATCTAGGTGGCACATGAGTCGGGGAAATGGTGGTCGAGGTCCGATCGGATTGAGGAGTGTATTTCAATCGGTGGGAGTCCTTGAATGCCAAGTGTGGAGTCCAAGGCTACAGCGAGGCCAATGTATTGAACGTAAGCCACGCGCGATGAAGTAGACTCTTGGGCAGGTTCATATTCAGCGAGGAAGAATCTGGCCAGCGGTAGGACGAATGGAAAGGGCTGGAATGTAGGGAATCGGGTAGGGGGTCTTCTGCGTGGGAAGTATCGTAAAGGCGCGAGAACGAAGCGAGGAAGAGTAGCAGCTCGCTTTGTGTCCAATGTGTTGACCGCGAGAGGGGCCAGACTCGGAGGCGTCGTAATGGTGAATGACGTGAAAGCCTCTGTTTCCTTGATAGAAGGAAGGCTTGAATGTAAGTGATGGCAGAGGAGGTAACAAGTACTCTTGCGCGAAAGAGGACGCAGCGGGAGGAGAAGTAAAGAAGAGGGCCGCGGATGTGGCGGCTTCAAGGATTAGGGTCACAGCAGGCGGCTCATGACGAATCGTGAACAAAATGTTTGCATGTGGTGTGAGATCAGGATGACCAGGTTGGATCGAGAGCAAGTTTTCGACGCCCATGGTCATGTAGCACTCGTCAGTGCACATGAAGTCATGGAGATCGTCGCCCATTGAGGTGTCGCCGTTGTTGTCCGTTATAGGATCGGCATTGTCTGAGATCATTGAGGTCCTCGTCGTCGTCCATGAGAATATCGCTTTGGTCCAGGCACATAGGCCGGAAGACATCATCGTCGAGGCTCATCTAGCCAGGCTAAGGACTATGTTCAAGATCGAGAGTGTGATCGGAGTGGTCCACTTCTTTAGTTGGAGAGAGGCCTAGAGTAGGTGACCACGGATATACCGAGTACTCCTGCGCGAAAGGAGATCCAGTGGGAGAAGAGGGCCGTTGTTCGTGAGTAAATGATCACGGATCTGGTAGAATCAGGGATTCGAGTGGCCAGCCCTTGGCTGATAGTGGACGAGAAGTGAATAAGATGATCAGGCTATATCAAGAGTAGATCGTCGTCCATACTGGTGTTGGTCTCGTCAATGCACAGCACATGAAATCGCGGAGATCGTCGTCGCCCTTGGAGGTGTTGCCATAATAGTATCGGCATCGCCCAGGCACATGAGTTCAGTTGATGGGTCGCCATCGTGCATGAGGATATCGTGGGCCGTGGGAGATCATCAGCGTGACCCATGTAGACATCAGGCTGAGGAGTGCGTTCAGAGATGTCATTCAATAGGCTTCGTTTTCATTGGACACCGAGCATGGGGTCTGAGGCCAGCGCGAGCGCATTGATGGTGTATGTCGACCATAGAATGTGCCAGAGAGTCTGGGGCCATTTCGCAAGTGGTTAGCGCGCAAGACTCTGCTTCGTTCGTGAGGCGAAGGCCGAGAGTCGCTGATGGCAGAGGAGATAGCGAGTACTCCTGCGCGAAGGGAGATCCAGTGGAGAGGAGCCAAGGAGGGTCCTCGATGCCCGCGGATGTAGTGGCTTCGTATTTCGAGTTGGCTAGCTTTGTGTGTCCTTATTTGTCAGCGGAGGAGATGTTCGCGTGAGGTACGATCAAGATAACCAGTTTAGATCGCAAGGAAATCGTCGCCCATGTCCATGTCGACCTCGTCAAGGCACATGAAGTCATGGAGATCGCCGTCGCCCACCGAGCCGTTGCCGTAGTTGCCCATAAGAGTGTCGGCGTCGTCCACGCACATGAGGTCAGTTGGCTCCTCGGCGTCGACCATGTGGACATCGTCTTCATCCAGGCACATGGGCCGGGGAAAATCGTCGTCGAGGTCCATCTGGACATCAGGCTGAGGGCTGCATTTCGTGATGTCGACGGGCGAGGTCCACTCGATGCCAAGCATGGGGTCCGAGGCTGCAGCAAGTCCAGTGCACTGAACGTCTACCATAGGGGGTGTAATAGCCTCTGAGACTGCCTTGCTCGGGCCATTTTCGGCGAGGAAGAACCTGGCTGGTGGCAAGACGAAGGCGCGGGGCTGGGGAGTAGCCACCGGGGGAGCGTTCTCTGCCAGGAAGAACCGCGCAGGCGGGAGAACGAAGGGAGATACGCTGGGTGATTGCTTGGTATCCAGTGCGTTGTTGACGCCGAGAGGGACCGTAGGCGTCGTAATAGTGCTTGGGGTCAACGGCTCTGCTTCATTGGTGATCCGAAGGCCTAGAGCAGTCGACGGCAGAGGAGATGACGAGCGCTCCTGCGCGAGAGGGGACTCAGCTTGAGGGGACGCCAAGCAGAGAGCTGTCGTAGTTGAGCAGATGCCCGGGGATGTGGCAGCTTCAGAGATCGAAGCGGCCGGCTCCTGAGGTCCTGGGTTGACGGAGGACGATACGTTGGCAGGAGTTGTAGTAGCCGAGCAAGGCGACAGAGCGGCGGTGAGGTGCTGGCCAGCGCTGAGCGATGCAGAGACCGAGGTAGCGGAGTCGAAAGCCGGAGGGGAAGAGACGGCATCTGGGTAGTCGGACATATCCTTGCTGCTTGCGTGCAAGCTGGTGTCCAGCTCTCGAGATCCGTCGTCCTTCCAGTACGCCTCGGCAAACCAGTCCAGAGCGCGGTAACGGTAGGCCATCTTGGGTGCGTGCATGCTCGAGCTGACGCCGCGGGTTCCGTCCTTGTGGTGGTATGTGCGCACGAACCAATCAAGAGCCGGGTTTGATTGCGCGTTGTCAGATGCGTGGACGTTCGCCAGCGAGCCATCTTGAGGTTCCGTGGCAAGCTGCTTGACGTCCTCGGCGTGATGTTCAGTGATAGCGCAAAGATCGTAGTGGCTCAGCATGATGGCATTGAAGACCGTGACGGAGGAGAGCTTGATCGTCGCGGAGGCCACATGGTCCTTGAGCTCGGGGATGACCATTGAAGAGTCGCCTACGAGAGTAACGTCCGCCGACGATGTGGACAAGTCGCCGTCCGAGTTGTCGTCAGAAAGATCCGGGTAGCCTTCCGAGGGTGCGTGTCCGAGTTCCGTGGCCAGAGAAGAGCGACTCGCCATTTCGTGTTCGCAGTCGACAGGAGGGTCGTGATCAGGTGCTGCATTCGCGCGGCCAGCGTTTGAAAGCAGCGGAGATCCTGCGAGTCGAACAGACGTCGATGGGACCGAGGCGCGTCCCAGTTGCTCGGCCAAGGCTTCCGGAATCGCGGGCTCGTACGACGAAGTTGACTTGGCGGAACCTGATGCGCGTCCCGAGTCGTAGAGCCACTTGAGGAAGACCACCTGGATCACGATGTACCAGTAGACGGGGGACACGCCGAAAAGGGCCGCGCCAAGGGCCGCGAGCGCCCGCTGTATGTTCGGTCAGCGCCACGCACATACAGGCACAGACACAGCGACATACCATGAGGATCTTGCGGGCGAGCTCGACGAGCACCGCGAGGCCTAAGCAATAGATGTCAGCGAGATGAAGTCGAGAACACGATCGCACGAACCAGGTGCGTCCAGGAGGACGACGACGGTCCCGCCCGCTCCGGCGAGACCGATTTTGAGCGCGTCCAGGACGCGCCCGGCGGCGGCGGCGAAGGCGTTCAACAGCTGCAGGCTGCAGCTGGCGAGGGCCACGAGGAACGCGCGGCCGCCCGCCGAGACCAGCTCGACGAGGGAGTATGCGGCCATCAAGGCTGCGACGGGGGCTAGGAACTGCATGTCTAATGCTGTGGGGCTGTGAGTGGTAGTGAAAGTTGGGTAGGTGTTGTGCGTAGTAAAGGAAGATGTGTAGGTAGGGATTCAGAGATTGATTCTGTATCTTATAGCGGTCCGGCTGGTCAGCCGCAAAAGTTGCACGTGATCGTGATCGTCAGCCGCCAGCAGTGAGTCGAAAGCTGCATCGTCCAAACAAGTTTACAACATCAAAATAATGACGTATAGCAGTGAAATGCAGGGGAATGGTTTATCGCAATGTCATTTGGCTGATAGAGCAAGAAGATGGGAAAGTATGGCTCGCGATGGGTTCGAAGCAACGCCAAGTTCATATCTGACCGTAATCGTGGCCGGGTCTGCCCTGAACGACCCATGCGTGAATAAGAAGCTGCAAGGAGAAGCTCCGAGTCGCATATATCGATCTTGGCCCATTCGATCCGCAACTGCAGCCCAGCCGGATTTCTTCGGCTGTCATGTACGCGCCAACAGTGGACGTATGCTTCCGCCCGCGTGTTTCGAACAGCTACTCCAGGCGGCTATCATCCAAGCCCGAGGCTAGCAATCACCCAGCGCTTCCGAAAAGCTAGGCTTTTAGGAGCGTCAGAGAATGGAGTCGGAGTCGGGCTGAGTCGGGCGACGCAGCGATGGAAGCCGCGGACAGCGATAAATTGCCCTTGACAAATTCGGCCGTACGCGTGCATGTGGGCGCCTTCCAAACGGGTATCCAAACAGCCTTCTTCGCCAGATAGACCGATTGAGAGGAGCTGAACGTGATGCCTGATGATTCTGGAACGAAAGTCGAAGACCTTGACGTCGGCGGCACTAGCTGCGCCCTCACACCAACTAGTACTCCGAATCTGAGCGCAGCAGATCTTTCTAAATTCCAGCCGAATTTGCAACCGAAACTGCAGCCCCAGCCCAGTACCAGCTGTCACGATGTCCCAGAATATTATCGCACTCTTATTATTTGTTATTGATCCACCGGCGCATGTGCATTTCCCCAGGCCATATTGATATTGCGCGCAGAACGCGCCAGATGCAGCGGCGCGTCCAGCCCGGGGAATATCTAGCGCGCAGGCAGGCGCAGCCGCCATCCCGCCTGCCAGTCCTGACTGGCGGCAACAGCGCCTGACGCACGCGCCGTGCCCCAAGTCCGACTATTACAGATGCATCGCGCATCAAGCTCGGCGAACACCTGCTCTGAGAGCATCCACTGATGGCCCAAGCCTATCGTCCTTGGAGCGGTTGCGCCATGTGCAGCGCAACGGCCGACCTCAACAGCAGCGCCGCCGCCGCCACTTCGCATGACGCGTGCACCAGCGCCTGCCGCCGAGCCTGTCCAGCCAATCTCCTGGTGCGCCGCGCATCATAGCGACGGCCGACGCCCAGCACGCAGCGACACCGATCCACCAGTTTCCCCGAATAGCTAATATTTGAAATTTGTGCGCGATGCCCATGTCCAGTCGGATCCCATGTCACTCTGGATATCGATCTCTATCACTGCGCGCAATGATACGCCCGAACGCGTCTCCTCGGTGTTGCTAGCCGTCGACTCGGCCTGTGTTGTATCCGTTGTGCACTAGTACTGTAACTGATTGGGTTGCGCCCGAGCGGCTCCGATGTGCCCATCGATCCTGCAAGAATACATGTTCGGACGGCTGGCAGGGGTGATACTGGGTCCTGATGGCGCCTCTAAGTAGTCGCGGGCGCCCGGCTTGTTTCGTGGTTGGGTTAGACTGCCTGCGTAGAATGTACTGCCCGCGGTCAGCTGGGTCCAACTCAAAAGCCTAAGGCCTATCAGCGCTTCAGCTCCCTGGGCCTGCAGACCGCCCCAGGCGCGTCAGGCTTCCCACGCCGCGTCGCTGGCGATCAATTAGAAGTCGACCAGGGCCGCCGCACTCGATCGCATCGGGCCCACGAGCAGCCTGCGCGGCGCGACAGCCGCGCCAGAGAGCACAGAGCGCCGTCCGCGGAGCCGCCGCGGTGATGCGCGCGCTGCGATTGGGCTGCATGCGCGCGGACCCCCTGCTACGGTGGCGCAGAAGCTGCGCGAATTTGCAATTGGATGCCATTTCGAAACAGCGGAACGCCTAGATCTGGCGGTACTGCGCCCGCGGTGCCTCCTCGTCCTGGGCAGCTGACCGCTGGGCTCTTGTCGCCATCCGAGAGTGCCCGGACGACGTCTGCCAGCCGCGGGCGACGGCGCCCGAAGGCAGCCCGTTCCGCGCGCTGGGCAGGCTGGAGTCGGACATCGCATCGCTGGATCGGTTTGGTCAGCACGGCTGGTCAGCGGGTGTGGCGAACACATCAAATGATCCTTGCGTCACTGCAGCTGCACGACCGCGGCGGCTGCCCCTGGGGCAGGGCGAGATTAGATCGTGCACTACAAGACGGTAATATTTATACGACGTTGCGAGACAGAGTTTTAGCATATGGCGGCGGTGTGAGAGAAAGAAGGGGCTGGTCCTGTAGCAACCGCGGATGGGCCACCGGGTACCACACGGGCCCGAAAAAGTGGCAGTGTGGCGCCTTTTGCGGTAATCACAGGGCCGGGTGCTGTATCCCCCCTCTGCGCAAACCCGGTCCACCTCCTTTGCTCTCGCCATTTGCGGGGAACATCTGGGGTATTAGACAAACATCATCATCACCCTCGTCTCTCCTCCCCCTCCCCCCCCTGCCCCTCGCTCGCCCCACCCCCCATCCGATGGTATACGTGCCCGCCATGTCGCTCAATCTCCTCACGCACACCGAGACCCACGCCTTCAAGTGCTTCCTCTCGTCGATGGAGTACTCCGACCAGCACGCCGCGCCGGAGTGGAGCATGTACGGCGACGTCGACGAGCTCAACGAGGCGATCATCCCGCAGACCGGCCAGGACGCCCTCCAGAAGGCCGCGCGCTCGCTCATGGGCCTCGACGCCCTCAAGTGGGGCAACCCCCCGCCAAAAGCGGCCCCCCAGCCGCCCCTCGCGATCGCGCCGCTGCGCACCGTGTCGGCTGTGTCGTCCGCATCGCCCCCGCACGCGGAGGACGTCCCCTCCACATCGTCGTCGCCCGCATCCGTGTCGATGTCCGCCTCGCCCCCGACGCCATACGAGCTCTTCCAGGCATCGCCGCGGCCACCTCCGTCCGTGATGAAGCGGCCATCACAGGACGACTCGCATTTACTCTCAAACAAGCGCCCCCGGCCCACCCCTACGCAAGCTTCGTCATCCTCCTCCCTGCACAAAATCCAGCCATCGGCCTCATCCTCCACCCGCGCCTCCTCCTCCGCCCTCCCCTCCCCCTCCATCTCCAACCCACCAACAGCCGGATCTTCCCGCGCACCGGCGCCAGCGCCGAAGCCCGCGCTCCTCTCCTCCTCGCAGAAAAAGGCGAACCACATCCAGTCCGAGCAGAAGCGCCGCGCGAACATCCGGCGCGGGTACGAGGCGCTCTGCGCCGCGGTCCCCGCGCTGCGCGAGGCGATCCAGGCCGAGGAGGCCGAGTCCACCCCCTCTGATGCGGGGGGAGAGAGGAGGAGGAGGCGCGGCAAGGCGGTTGGGGTGGAGGAGGGGGAGAAGACGGACGGGCGCGCGGGCCCGCGCAGCGAGAACGTTGTTTTGCAGAAAAGTGCGTCCCTTCCCCCCACCTTATCTGCGTGTGTTTGTGCTGATGATGGCGGTTGCAGCGATCGACCACATCCAGGACCTGCTCGAGGGCAAAGACGCTTTACTCGCGCGCCTCAGAGCCGCACGGGGCGCGCTCCCGCCGCTGCACCCGCTGCTCCAGACGCACCTCATCCCGGGCGAGGTCCCGCTGTGGGAGCGCGAGTGGACGGGCGGCGTCGGCGCGGGCGACGACGACGACGAGGGCGACGACGACTAGCGCCTGCCCCACCCCGCTGCCTGATGTTTTGGCTTGGCTTGGCTATTTAATTCGTAGACGCTGTATACCAGGACTGCCGTCCGCCTGATGATATGTTTATCGCTGTTTGAACGCTTGCTATTCTGTACTATCGATACGCTATGCAACAGTACTACTAGTGTGGCTTGTATGCGCGCGCGCTGTATTCCCGTACTCTCCCGTACCCTGGACCCCCATTAATCGAATCGCATCGCATCGCATCGTACGAGTGCCATTGCAATCGTCTGATCGGATGCGCTCAGTACAGTGTCAGTGGCGTGGCGATAGGACGCGATAGGGAGCAATCTGGACTCTGGAGGAATTCGCTGCTTCTGCTCGCCCCCAGTACGCAGCCCTACTTTCAATTTGACTTGACTTGAACATGTACAGTGCCCGGCGTTCGGCCGACATCTTATTAGAGCGCAGGTGCAGCGCATATGATGTATATTATAGGGTATCAGAAGGCTAATGGCCCTGGGTGCCTTGGAATTGAGCGCTCTGGGACGAGCCTAATACCATCACGCGACGCAACCCTCTCAAGCGTGGGCATTTCGCGCGCGATGATGTCAGGCTTTGGTCAGGCCCAACATTCCTTGCTGCAGCCTGACATCATCCCCAAAGCACTCGGATTGGTCGCAGGCAGGCGTGGGACTCGTGAGTTCAGATCAACTGATATCGATATCAATTCATGGTCATGATCATTTTATGTGTACGGAAAAAAATACAGCAGGCGGCACAGCGGCCCATCCTTCACTAGCACCCAGGCCTCAAGCTCAGGGAAGGCTGACGGCGCCGTCGAAGATGACATTGAGCCACGCCGCGAGGCGGTACCCCTGCTTGGCGATCTGCTGGTTGATCTGCGACAAAATAGGCGTTTAGCGTGAGCGGCACCCGGGACGGACGGGAACGTAATCGTATACGCACGATGGGGATGCTGGCGTCGAAGTACGCGCCCGTGCAGAGGTCGTCGCCCTTCGTGTAGTCGAACACGTTGCTCTACGCACAACGCCGTCAGAAACCATCCACTTTAGATGAGGATGATGAAGGCGGACTCACGCAGTCATACGCATTCGACTCCTGCGCCCACACCATCGGGCACGCGAGCGGCTTGATCGTCGCCGCCGCCTCCCGCGCAGCAAGCACGCTCCCGATATCGTCCTCGACGCTCCGGCGGCGGCTCAGCGGCTCCGTCGTGCTCGAGCAGCTCAGCCAGCCCGCCGCGTCCGCCTTGTACGTGCCCGTCTTAATATCGGCGACCAGGGCGTCCGCCCACGCGGTGGTGCTCCCGCCGTACGTCGCGCCGACCATCTGCACGATCATGCCCGTGTCCCACGTCGCGTGCAGCTCCGTCGACTCGCCCGCGCAGACGGTGTCGATGTCGTTCCCGCCGTACTCGTAGTTCTCGACGTGCAGCGGCTGGCCGATGTCGCCGATGAACTGCGGGTGCGCGGGTCAGCGGGTGTGGGTGGGGGGAGGGGGAGGAAGTAGGGGGACGTACGTGGGTGATGAAGTAGAGCGCCTGCTGGATCTGCGTGGACGAGAGGGAGGAGTCGGTCAGGCGCGAGGTGTAGTTCGCGATCGCAGTCGCTAAATCACGCGAATTAATATCACGGATTAAATGCGCTCCATGATAAATACGCACATAGGCACCCGGTGCTGCCGCAGTCGCGCGACTCGACGACGGAGCACGAGCCACCAAGCGGATCATCTGCAAACCACCACCATCAGCCCAGCCCAGCCCAGCCCAGCCCAGCCCAGCGGCGCGCGCAGCCCACTCACCCATAGCGTCGATGAAGTGCCACGGCTGCGACCACTCGTACGCGGTCTCGTACTTGACCGTGTCCGCCCACGTCGCGATGGGCCCGAGCGAGTAGCTGTCGGAGGACGGCACGGTCTTCTTCACGAACGCCGCGGCCTTCGTCGCGAGGAACTCCATCGCGACGTAGCCGACCGCCTCGTGCCCGACGTCGCCCCACGCCGCGACGCCTTCCGAGAACGCGAGCGCAGCGCCAACGGCAAAGAGAGCAGATTTCATGGTGGCAGCAGGGGTAAAAACGCTGTTTGATGAGGTTGAACTGGCCAAATTCGAGGCTTTATAGTACGCGCAATGGAGAGATAGCACAGGACTTCTGTTAAGCTCTATCGCGCCCAAAATTAGACATCATACAGAACCGCGTGGAGGGCGCATATCGAATATCGATCTCTGTCGTAGAAGCAGAGGCTTGCCTAGGGTGACAGGTCATCTGCCAAGCGATGTACAGATCTATATTTAAGTGGAGCGCTAGCATGCATCCCATAACAGCGATAAGCACAATCATGGCAAACGTTTGAAGGGCGGCACATGCTGCACCTCGCGTGCCAGGCCGAGGTTTCTTCAGGAATCAGGACAAGAACACGGTGTCGTCGACGCGTTCGGAGACGCAGAATAAGCGAGGGCACGTTCGAGAGAGGCAGGGGCCGTCGAGAGCAGGGCGTGGTGATCCCGAGGCGAAGAGCGTGGATCGTACGGTGGTAGCATGTGGTGGTTCGAGGCAACGCGCTCAAGCGCGCAGGCTCCGAAATTCGAACAACCACGTGCTGTTGATGCAGACAAATATTTCGCCAAATTCAGGGCGAGAGAGAACACGATTCTGGCAGGCGTTTTTGACGGTCTTCATGCTGATTATTTGGTTGAAATGTGCTTGCTTGAGGTCGAATCAATATGATGTTGTAGATGGTGGCAAATTAACAAGAAAGGATGCCAAGAGAAACTGTTCGTTGCGACCTAATCAGGACGGGTCCCGATCCCGATCCGATCATTTCTCTCCCGCTCCGTTCACTGCTTCCGACCACCACTTCCTGCAGCTTCTTGCTGGCTCATTCGTCGCAGGAGCAATACTTTTATGCTTCCATCCCCTGTCAACCATACGATGTGCTTTGAACATTGCAGATGCCCTTGAAACCCCGAACTAGGCTCATCTTGGATGCACGCCTCGAACCGGGGCAAAAAGTTGATACTCGAACAGTTTCCAGAGTTTCCTCGTCACAATATAGCAGCGTGCTCGTCGGCCCAGCAGTCTTCATTTGTTGAGAGTCTATGTGCTGCTCATTATCTGCCTATGAGCCAGTTGCAGCTTAGAGCTGATGCTACCTACGCCCCGACGATGTTCTCGAGTGCACAGCGTCCCTCCGTTCTCTTTCGCTGGTTGCTATTGGAGGCTACTGAGGTTATTTGATCTCACTTATTCTCACCTAGACCAGATTGGTTCTTCCTGATGGACATAGGCAAGGGATGCTTATGACGTACCAGCTTGTTTGGTCGATCCGCAGCGCCCGCAGCGTCCGAGTCACCGTGACACGATCTACAAGACTACTTAAGATACACAATTCTGAGCAAGTATCTACAACTTCAGCTTCACAATGACTTCCAGCACTATAAAGATATTGATCACTGGCGCGACAGGTAAGTTGCGCATCCCAATTGAATGCAATCCGCGTATAATGACTCTTCGTGGTTAGGCTACATCGGCGGAACGGTGGCATCGCGTCTCCTCGCTCATCCTAGCGCAGCCTCTTTTGAGATCACAGCGCTTGTTCGTTCCAAAGAACAGGCAGACAAACTCCGCTCCCTGGAGTTAAAGACTGTCATAGGCTCATACCAGAACACAGACCAGCTTGAGAATCTGGCAGCGGAAGCCGATGTCCTATTCTCTACGGTGCTGAGTACTGCCCTCGGCAGCTACACCCTACTTACATCTCCCTCTTACTAGGCTAATTGCAATGACGATACTGCCATGCAAGCAAAGCTTCGGGGATTGAAGAGGAGATATGAGGCAACTAGCCAACGCCCACTTCTCATCCACTGTGTACGTCTTGATCTAAACGTCGCGCACCTGAGCTGATTTGATATGCACCTATCTGCAGTCGGGAACTGGTAGGATTCTATCGCATTTTGCACGTGCTTTGCTCAAATGTACACCCTAAGGAGAAGTTGCGGATCTGCAAGATCGCGCGGCGGCGGGCACATTCACTTACCAGGAGCCTTTCAGCGACATAGACATTCCTAGAATCGAGTCCCTACCGGATACGGCCTGGCACCGACATGTGGACCTCCTAGTCGTCAAGGCTGACACGGAAGGTCTGGCTGTCAGCGCATACTCATATAGATCATGGAAAGTTGAACGTGTTTCTCTAGGTTATGTGAGAACCTATATTGTCCTCCCAGGGGTGGTTTGGGGTTTTCCTACCGGCGCATTGGCGGACAGTGGTGTGCAGAACATACACTCCAAAATGCAGCCCATGCTGGTGATGGCCTCTCTTCAGAGAGGTCAGACAGGGTTCGTGGCACCGGGCCTCAATCTATGGCCGCATGTCGAAGTAAATGAGAGTGCGTGAAGATCACTTCCTGTTTTTACCGGTAATTGACGAAAGGTTTAACTGAAGCTGCCGATTTATTCGTCATTCTACTGGACCGCATCCTATCGGACCCTCCCGCGGTTCAATCAGGACGGCTTGGATACTATTTCGCCGAGAATGGAGAGTACACGGGATCCGAATTGTCCAAGGCGATTTCTGTAGCCCTCTTCGATCTTGAACTGAGCAAACACAACGAACCGACGCCGTTCAGTGAGGAGGAGTTGCGGGATACTCCCAAGGTATCAATCGACAACCCGTATAATTTGAATGGCTCTAAACTAACAGGTCGGCTTTCCAGCTTTTGTTTACCGGCACGCACTGCCGCTGCCGTGCGGACCGCTCTCGGTCCATCGGATGGGCTCCTTCGAAGTCGACGGAAGATTTCATCGCGAGTATCAAGCCTGCAGTAGAAGCCTTGACAAAGGATTCCACAGCCATGTCGAAAATCTCACAATTCGCGCACCGTACGCCCGCTCGGTGATCATTTACCGGTTAATCTTTCTATCATAGCTGCAGATGTATGCTTTAACATATGCTTTTGCGGTCACCAAAAAGGATTTGCCAATGTTGATGAACATACCGCAAGAAGTTGAGAATTGTTACTGAGCCCCCGACTCGACAGGTGCGAGTTCAGGGGCCGAGGCCTCATCTAAAGACACCTGTTTCATCTCCAAGAGACACTTCGATCTGAGGTTTACAGAGAGATTACAACCCTGGTTGGATGAGCAAGTCATGCAGAAACTCAAGAAGTAATAGATTACATAAGCTAAGCAGCAAAGGTATCAGGGGCTTCCTAATTCAGACGAGCCGCCCCTCTCTGCTGCAAAATTCACCAGAACGCCCATATCTCCACTCCAAAAATGTCGGACGCCAGATCACGCGGAGCGCAGAGGAAGCGGAGATTCGGCAAGGTAACAAGCTTCGAAACCACCCTCCGTGCAGCTTGAACCAGAATAGCACAGGATGGAACGCCCGTACAGTGGGGCAAGCGATCACTGGAGGGACCCGGAATCTGGGTGAGCTGTGTCAAGGGCAAGGAGAGTCAGACGGTGGGGGAGCTGTATGATCTTTTCGAATCGGTGCGTCCTCAGGTGACAGGGTGGCATTCACAATCACTGATGGTGTGCAGTTGGCGGCTGAGCTCTGGCCGGACGAAGAGCGTGATGCTGAAGAGGACGAATCGCCCGATGAGGACCTAAGTCTCGAAGACCAGGTTGCTAAAGAAGTTGCCGCGATGAAAAAACCGCGAAATGAACGCTTATTCAGTATGCGATCTGCCCTCACTTGCGGCCAAAGCAATCCTGAATAATGTCCAGCCAACTGTCAAACAAACACTCCTTGCGGTACGCTATACCCTATCGCTTCCACGCACATGCATGTTGACACTGGATCAGTGGTATTTATATCATGTAAAGCGCCTGTCGACCCCGTCAAGCTCGTGGTGACACACGTCCGGAATGTCAAGAACACTGGCGTCACGCGAACTAAGTAAGCCCCGTCTGTTACCCTCGAAAGGCGCCAATACTCATCTGGACTTCGCGGACCTAGATACACACATCGCCTGTTTCCGGTATCGGCCTCCTGTGGTACCAACCTAGCGGATATTCAAGCCCTCTGCAGGCGCGTGTTCACACCGTTCTTCGAGGCGCAGGATCAGAGCAGACCGTATAAAGTATGTCACAGTCATTGAGACTACGATCGACGCGAAATCTCATTGCGCGACAGTACAAAATTGAGGCTCGTATACGGAACCACACATCCCTCGGTAAATTGGAAGTCATCGAGGAGGTGGCAAAGTGCGTGCCGGAGCGATATGTGGTCGACCTTGACGACGCGGAGGTATTTTTCCTGGTGGAAATATTCAAAGTGCGTGTGCTTTTCTGCGCTAGAGGCCGTGCAGGGGAAAGAAAACATATTGACGGGGCACTAATGTACAACAGAGCGTGTGTGGAGTGAGCGTTGTTACAGATTATTACGAGCTACAGAAGTTCAACGTCATGGAAATTGCGAATGAGAAGAATGGGGAGGGAAAGTTTGGGGAAGGGGAGGGACGCGTACATAGCTAGTATCTTCCCTGTCGCGGTAAGGGTGGCTGCCCTTCAATCCGCTTCGAACACAGCATGTAAGCACAATTTCAGACTATTTGAAATTTGACACCGACTCTGAAATCAAAGGCGCAGACTAAGAGCTGCTTGTGTTTGTGTTTGTCTTCGTCTTCGTCTGCGTCTGCGTCATCGTCTTCGTCTGCGTCTGCGTCATCGTCTTCGTCTTCGTCGTCTTCGTCTTCGTCCTCGTCTTCTTTTGGCTTCATGTATGCTCTCTCGACGATATACAAACCATCGTACCGGTATCTGGCATTTTTAAGAAGATGTTAGTGATCAAGCTGTAGGCAAGTTTGGGGGTGCACGAACCCTTCCATTGGCGCATATAGGGATTGGCCATCGCGCTTCTGGGCGTTCCTGGCGCTGTACGCGCCTCTGATAACCCTCACTGGGCGCTTTGTCTGGGAGCTGACCTGCTGCAATATAAATGGAAGATCTTGATAGCAGTAGAGTAAACTTGCTAGAAGCGAGTTATTATTGTGATTATCGAAGGTTTGGTCCTCCGTTTGTGGAGGATTCCGTTCCTAAGGTATGCAGCCGCTTTAGAACAGTTTATGGATAGGGTAGTAGAATGTTGATACCTTTGAGCCTAATGGTTTTGGGTTACCTCCTGATCCTGTGTATACCCTAGCGCGAAGTTGAGTAAGCTGGACGGTGAGTACTACTACACTGGATGCTTACAGTGTCTCTCCACAATCTAAGTCGTTGTAGCCGCCCGAGAGAACTACAGAATACGCGCCATCTGCTTTGATGCCGTGGATCCCCCCTTGTAATCTTCCATGCAAGCCGATCTCGTAGCATTCGCGTCTAGACAGTAGCCCTTCTTAAGATAAGCATCCTTAGAAGTGGAGTTGAACTCACCTGCTCGCGAAGTGATCTCCAACATTCACTCCCGGGATGTGCCCAAAGCGCTTAGAATTTCCTTTTAGTTTCAGCTTACCTCCAGAATCCAACGATAACATGATGGTAAGGCGTGGAAAGCAAAACAATGCTGCGGCCTGCTATACCAAACTGATCAGTGATCGTGCGTGTCACTGCGTGCCTGCGGGCCGTTGCGGCTGGTGCGGATCGCCACGTGCGTGTGCCGCAAGGTGGCTCACGCAATCAGGGATCTATACTGCCATAAAGCTCTCTGACACTGACTGATCATTTTTTATCATGAAGCTTCATGCATCATGAAGCTATCGATTGGCCGTAGCCTCTACATGTCACAGTGCTAGTGCTAAGCTTAGACAACAATATTAATTAAGAAAACGGCACATGGTGTCATGGATTTATCTCGAACCAACATGTACAAGGCCCTCCGAATTCAAGTTTCAACGAGGACAGATGAGCTACAGGTGCCAGAGGCTCTTTTTGTTAATCTACATTCGAGTCTCGAATGTACAGCTCACTCCACCCCTCCATAGCCGATGTGGTAGTGTTGCTCACCACACTACATCGGTCAGTAGTACCGACTGACTGTAGGATACCCCACCCTGTCCATATACACCCGTTTGCACTCGTCTGCCGGCCTCTGCCGGCCCTGCCCCACCCGCTGTCATTCGGCAGGCCCTTTCCACCGACACGTCGAAAACGCCCCCGCGAGGGCAACAGCTTTACCCTCGCGCTTCTCGCCTCGCTAGGCCCGGTCCGGAAGATAAAGCGGGACAACAGTGTGAACGAGCGAAACTAGTGGTGGTGAAGGAGGTTGAAGTTCTGTAAATTCGGGGATTCGACACGAATAGGAGCGCCTCACTCACGGTGGTGGCGAGGTGCGAAGCTGTTATAATGTGAAAAGAACGTTTAAGGGGAACATCATGAAATGATTGAAACATGCTCCGATATTCCAAATATGCCAATAATTGTGAGAATTGTGTCCACATTATGTCGAAGTGACGTGCATGACTAGGCATACGATTCGCGCATCGGTATGGGGGGCTGGCCTTCAATCCGCTTAAAGTGGAATAGCATGTCAGTATAAAGCCATATCGTTCGGACCATTAGTAGTACTAACACTGAAGTCGAAGCTACAGACCATGAACCTTCCACTTGGTTTCATATATGCTCTATCGACGATATACAGGCCGTCATATCGGTAACTGTTATTATTGAGAAAATGAACGATTGAGCGAATTGTGAGGGAAATAAAAGCTTCACAAACCCTTTGGCTGGTGCATATGGGGACTGGCCATTGCGCTCTTTCGTGTTCTTGGCGCTATACGCGCCTCTGATTACCCTTACCGGTCGCTTTGTCTGGGAGCTCCGCTGCTGTACCGTAAGCAGAGGATTTCTTGTGGAGATAGATAGACTCACCAGCAGCGACATATTGTTGCGGTTCTCAAACGATTGGTCCTCGGTTTGCTCAGGATTCCACGGCTATATTGTGTTCAAATTTTAGCCCATCACAGGATATCAGAGGTTCGTCACATACAGAGCCAGGTTTAGAGGGATTTCCCCCAGATCCTGTATAAACGCTTTCGCAAGGATTAGTACAGATTGCGTTCACGCGCCAATGCCGAACGCAGTGAGTCTTCTCACAAATGGTCTCCGCGATCTAAGTCATCGTACCCCCCGGACAGTACAACAGAGTATGCGCCTTCCGAAGTCGCGCCATGAATTCCACCCTGTAATAGTCCATGGCATCCCAGGAGGTAGCATGCATATCTGCGCGACGGTCCTTAAGATCGGCGGGTGTCACTTCAATGACTCTGAAAAGTTACCTGTCTTTGAAGCGTTTTCCAACATATACCCCTGGAATGCTTCCAAAGCAGCTAGGGTTCTCCTTTGGTAGAGGGTTCCCATCCGAATTTAAGGAGAGCATGATAGTTGGTAGTGAAAGGTCTGAAAGGACACAATAGGGTATGATCATGATGGATCACGGAAGTCTCGCTTCGGCTATTTCCGTTATGATGTGCCAAGTGCATGCTTGTCATTATAGACAACTACTCGTCATCAGCAAAAAAAACCGAATGGCACTAAATCAGCTCGATCTCAATAACCACACCACATTCTGGGAAGATTCAAATTGTGAATTTATGCTATTTTACTAGCTGATTATTCTAGTATAATTTATATTTGGCAATACTTTGTGTGTAGTGCCAGAGGGGGGGATTGCTGATATGCAGAAATTTCAACTTGGCGGGTGAATTTTTTGAGCAGTTTCTGTAAACGGGATCGTAAACTAGACCTCAATGCGAGTCAGTTTGATAATTGAAGCGTAGAAATCGGACGGGAATTGAGGGAGAAATGACCCGACCAAAGTGCTCAAAATCGGCACAATTTGCCATTTTCAGCCATTTTCAGCCACTTTTGCCTATGTTGCGTCGGCCATTGCTCCCTCAATTCTCCCCCGATTCCTACGCTCAAGTTATCAAAATGACTCGCATTTATGTCTAGTTTACGATCCCGTTTACGGAAACTGCTCAAAAAATTCACTCGCCAAGTTGAAATTTCTGCATATCAGTATATACCCCCTCTAGCATTACATTTTGTATATTACAAGCTACAAATTACATGAGCATAATCAGCTCGTCAAATAGCATGGATCTACAATTTGGATCATCCCAGAATGCTGCGTGGTTGTCAAGATCGGTATAGTTCGGTTTTTTTTGCGTATCACGAGTATGGGCGCTTTGATTCCATCTGAACTCTTTGTATATCTGTGGGGGACCCAGTATACGCGACGTCAGCTGGTGAACATAATCTGACAAGCTCGTCGCAGTTGCATGGCACTACCTCATGGGCATTCTCAGCCTCCTCGGAATCCCGTGTTTCACCGTCAATCCAGTCACGCGCTGGCCGCTGAGGTCTATAAATTAGATCGAGTCAACTCATCGATATCAATAGCTCACAGCGCAAAATAATAAGTGAGGATGATCGGAGAGTTAATTTGATGCAATGATCACAGACGCTCGGAAGGTCCAGGAAATCAACGCTCAGACCGTAACGCGGGAGATGCAAAAGTGGGTGAGATTGGAATCAAATTTGTAATGTATTTATGCATGTAAATATTCTCTGTGGTTTTGAGTGATATGATCCTGGTCCAGTAACCTTTGGGACATGCACATAGCTTTTGTTAATTTTGACTCGGAGGATCGAATGGAACAGAATCAGAGGGGCTGAAGAAGTAAATGAAGCGACGGTGGTGAAATGAAATGTGGCTGAAGCAGGTGTGCCGAGTTAACTATCACAGAAAACTGAGTGAGCGTTTCATACAACCCAGATTAGACCTGACTATAGCCGAGGCTGACAGAAGGGACGTTCAACGAGTGGAAAGTCGCGCCGGCACCGTCCTTGCCGTAGAATCCACTGACTGCACCCCAGTAAGCACAGATAGCTGCACAAATGCTGAACGCGCCGCCTGCGATCCGGGCTGCATCACTGCCTACAAGAAGGCATAACGAGTCGTCATTTAGTTCGACAATATCATTAAAGTAGACGTACCGGTGAACTCGGCGGTGCCAAGAGTGGCGAAGGCGAGGGCGACGAACACAAGTGTTGAGAGGATAGCGACCGAAGAGCGAAGCGCGCCAATGACGAACTGCAGGGAGCGAGTCAGCACGGTCGATCATCAAGAAAGTGGCGGACGTACGAGCATGGTGACGACAAACCAGCACCAGAGGAAGAGCCCGACAGCCTGCGAGTACTGCGGGCTGAGTACTCCATCTACGGTGTAGGCAGCGGTGACTCCCAGTGCTGCAGATCACATCGGTAAATCAATCAACAAAATGATATGAACTATATCCACCAGGTAGGAAGAGGGCTCCGTAAGACAGGTTGAACGCGCCGTAGCTGCAGAACACGGTGGCTCCAAAGGTGTTTCCACAAAACATTTCCACTAGGCCGACTATAAATTGGCAGATGCCGCCGTAGAAAATGAATCTTTCCTGAGAGTGAGTAAAGGAATGGATGCGGTTAGAGGCGGACGTACATTACAAGTGCAACATTTGGTATTTTAACACCTCTGGTCTGCAAGCTTAGCAGTCCCTCGAGCAAAAACCCGGTGCCGATGGAGAACAGTCCAAGTGGCGCAGGGTTGGCTCTGCATACAATTAGTCTAGGAAGATGCCATATACAAGACTAGCCTTACATCTTACGATAAGAGGGTGGGTCTGGCAGAGGCGCTGTATGTCCAGAGCAGTCTGCACACCTCGAGGCGTCAGGTGCGTTGCGGTGGTCCTCAAAGTGATCACTGGATCCCTTGTCGTTGGTGACGCTGGAGATACTCATTGTCAATGGGAGATGAAAAAAGGAGATGAAATGCTACTCTTTAGAGTGTATCGCTTAAGTAGTCTCTGGGCGTAACAATTATTTTCTGTTCCCTCGCCATAGGGAGGCCTTCGTTCCTCGGACATACTAGTATGCACCTCGTTCCTCGACGGGGACCCGTGCCGTTGGCCAATCACAATCGCTAGTGAAAATCAGAATCTCGTTAACCTATTCATCGCGGTCAGTTCATTAGAGTTATAGCTGGGCAAACAGGGATTGATCCCATTCAAAATGTCGGATGGTGTCGGTTCTAGTGGCCAGTGTGGGGAAGACAGGGGCTGCGGAGTGGCGGTTCGCGGGTCATCCAATCATCCTCTTGCGAGGATGGGGCTAAAGCCTACCATGGGGCACCCGCAGGTACCCGCCAGCCACGGGCGCTGGTTAATTGATCAAGCAACCTTCGAGTCGCCCCAATATATGCTGGCGGAGTTCCGGCAGAGACGCCAGCGGAGTTTTTTCCCCAAAAGCGGAAGCAGGTGGCTGAACGGTTCAGAGTGTTGCAAGGCGCGTTCTTGGGTTCCACAAGTCGGAGCTTCGTCATTTTTGGCCCGTGTACGGTAGACAGATCGCGTATATCTTGGACCACGACGCGAACTATTTTTTGAGCCGCTAGGGGAGACCTGGGGCTCACAAAAGGGCAATACAGTCAGTTTATCCCACATTCTCGCCTAGTACGGTGTCCCTACGTATCTCGGCGCTCAAACAGCACCTTGTTGCCTAGCGAGATATGCATATTTTGGCTTATGAAAGTTCGACTGAACGAAAATGATGTTCTTCACCGGTACCATCACCGCGCATCATCATGATCCAGATCCCAGCCCAGGAGCCTTTGCGATACAGATTCCTCGAAACTTCCACTGCTGTCGGGCCAGATTCAAAAGCAGTGGTGGAAGATATTAAGCATGTAGAGCGCCCCCCAATCTCCGGTGCAAAACGGCCTTGGCGTATGCGCCATTGCCCGGGTTTGAGCCTGTCAATTTCCGCGTGCCGCCGAAGATCCAGTCACTGATCAGAAGAGCAGCGGAGAGCTAGCGAGAAACCAGTACAATTATATCGCCTGTGGTGTCGAGACTGAATTCAATAACAGTAATTCGTGTTGATGATGGCTATTTAGGAGTATGTGTGTCAGTTTGGTGTCATTGGCTTGGTCTTCCGACTCCCGGGTCTGACGACCTTCGTGCACGAGCACCAGTTGGCGACTTTCCGCCCACGATCTATCCCATAAAAGGAGATACTTGGCATCAGGAAGACACAGGAAAGCCGTAACTCGGAGGCCGGGCCCCAGACCCGCCAGAGCGCGTTGAAATCACTAAGTCCCGTGTCTTGGGGGAGGGTAGGAATATGCAAAGGCAAGTATTGAGAGCAGGGGAATTTTTTGATGCTGTCCTTTGGCGCACTTCACTGTCAATCACATATAATAGCAATAAATTCATTAAATTCAGCTATATAAATACATAAAAACTCGTGCTACAAGGTCTGGGTACATTGAAAGAGTGGAAAGGTATGTGAGGAGGGTGAAAGGATGGGGAATCATGCATCAGGATGATATGTAGAGAGGGATGAGGAAGGTGCAGGGACAAGGGTAAACGTATAAGTAGGTTGCATGAAGAAAGGGGGGGGGGGGGGGAGGGAGCATTGTGAGTAAAGGTGATCAAGGGGTTTGAGCAAAAACACCTGTAGAGTAGATATGAGAGTTAATGCAGGTAAGATGAGAGGAGAAAAGAGTGGGCGCACCTGATATTTCCTACCACCCAATTGTTGACAGCAAGATACCCTGCAACTGAAAATAGCGGTCAGAAAATTAAAACAAACGCACCAGAAGTTGATCCAAGTGATAAATACCGCATATCTTCGTAAGGAGCTGATTGAGGGCGAGGAGAGGGTACAGCTGCATGTTGACGGCGACCAGGTGTGAGGGGAGGAGGAGGAAGCAGCGTCTCGGCTCGTATCGGGCCTGGTGACGACAGAAGGCTTGGCTAGTGGGAGAAGCTCCGGAGTCATTGCAGGAATCACTATATATGGGTTAGGTCGTGGGCGGAAAGTCAAGAGCTACGAGCACCCGTATCCCTGAAAATTTTGCTGGGCATTAATGCAAGTAGCATGCAGGTCACATCTTCTCGTCAAAATCCATTATGGCGTTGAAGCACTGACTGCAAGCCCCGCGCGTGTGGCGCAAAGACTGGCAGGCCACATGATGGTCCGTATGGACATCTATGGGCGCTTTGACTCAATTTGATTCCGCTTGTGTGCCTGGACCGTGACACGACGTCAGTTGTATCTGTTCAGCGTCATACCCTCCAATCACAAACCTACAAGCAACCATGAGCGTACCATCGAGCACCCCGGCCCCCAAGGGCTGGCATACCAGAGCACTCACCAATCCACATCCCGATCCTCACAATTTCACCCCATCTTTCCCTAACCTCCGCTTCGCTATGCTGCGCGACGCCCAAGTGGGAGGCAGCTTCACCCTGGCACTCTTCTCGCAGTCGTCCACATCCAGCTCGGAAGCAACGTCCGCATCTGCTTCATCCCCGTCGGAGGCGGTGAAGGGGAAAGGCGAGTCGGGGGTCGCGGTTGATGCCATGGGTCAAGTCCTCATTCTTTCGCGTGAAGATTGGGCGACCTTCATGGGGCTGGTTGAACAGCTCACGGCGAGCAAGCTACTACAACCAAAGTCCTCTATATCTACGTGGATGGTTGCACATTCAGTATCGTGCCGGCCGATCGAGGAACTTTTCGCGCCCGCAGCTGAGGGGGGTCTAGGGTGGACGAGGGTGGCGGCATTTTCAGCGAGTGAGAAACGACTAAGCGAGCCTAATGGCGATGCCACTGTGTTGCCTGATGTGCTGTTTCATCTCGTGCGACTTGGGTTGGAAGGCAGGGAGGGGTATATAAAGCAACAGCAGGACCAGGTGGTGATTAGCAAGGTGAAAAGTCTCTTGGAGGCGCACTTTTGATACGGGGACGCGTGTTCCCCTAATGAAGGAGGATTGTTGACGAGGGATGGACAGTGCATTGCAATTGATCATCATGGGACAATGAAACTGTGCTATGATACCCCGTAATATCTTCGCGAAGGTGCCGTCCACTCGACGTACGAGATCGCGCGCTAGAGAGGTGCATGCACGATACAGCAAGGATATTAATCGAACGCACTCATGTCAATATCGAAGAAAAAGTGCTACATCTCAGCGTTAGTATATGCGAAACATGCAGCAGATTACAAAGCGTACCTTGTAAATTGACATGACTTTGACCACCCACGCTTCAAGATGGAAGATCTTCTTGTTCCCTTGTCGCATGCGCACCTCCTAGAAACCACCTCGTCAGCTTGATTGAATAGAGAGATTGGCCGCCTAACATACGTAGATAGCTGCCCAATGCATGATATCCGCTTTCAGCGCCTCATCCACCCTCTCCACCACACGTTCCGCCACCGTCTTGATCATGTTTCCAAATCAGGCCCCGAAGCAAGACCGTGTGTATTAGAGAACGCACCTTGAGAATGACGGTAGGCGGTATACAATGACTCAGAAGCTCATAGAATTTCGCGCGGACCTCCATTACTCGCGCGGGCGACTGCTCCTGCACGATGAGATCCGCGACTTTATGGCAATATGTTTCCCAGTCGGGTTTCGCTATGCTCAGCTTTCCGGAAAAGTCGGGTCTTCGTGGGCATGTCGGTCAGGATTGTGGTGTGGAAGGAAAGAAAGGAGCAGGGACTGACGATTGCATACGGAGCGCTTCAAACACTAGAATAGCCTTCCGCATGTTCCCACCTGAGTCATCGATGATCTCCTGCGACACCTCTGGAGGCAGGTCAAACTTTTTCTTCTTCGCGATGTGTTCAAGAACCGATTGCATCTACCCCGGGTCAACGACATGCACAAGGATAAGTGGCAGGCAAGAATCAAACGCACCTCGTCGGGGGAAGGGGCGGCAACGCGCATGAGAAGGCAACGTGACTTGATAGGCGCGATGAGCCGGCTCGTGCTGTTCGCACAGAGGATTATACGCATGTTCGACATATATTTCTCCATCGTTCGTCGGAGGGCAGCTTGTGCGTCGCGTGATAGTGAGTCGGCTTCATTGATGATGACCACTATGTGTATTGTCAAGGTCAGCATCCGGTCCTGTGAAGAATAGAGTTGTTGGGGCGGGATGAAGGGAAGGCAGACCTTTGAATCGTTGCTTTGCGTTCAAATCCACTTGCTGCGTTTGCGCTATCTCCTTCAACAGCTCTTGTATTACCACTCGATCAAAATTTCCGGCCTCGCTGTCTCATTCTGTATCAGAGTCACGACCCTTTGGGTTAGAGCAATACTAAAAGCGCACCTAGGTGTGATTTCAATGTGATAATTGCTTTGGACAATGTTCACCTCCAGCTTCCGCTTCGAAGGGCTCAAGAATACTCTCTGGTCAATTTTGAGCTGCATACACCCTCTTTTTAGTTTCATTTTCATGTTACTAGGTACACCGGATTAAACCCACCTTCTCAGCCGCTGGCCCAAACAGTTGTCTCAGCGTAGCACTGATGCGCGTCTTCTTTCCCGCACCCGAGGGGCCGTAGAAAAGCATATGCGGGAAATCGCCCGAGGCGGCCTGTTTGTTCATGCATTCAGAGGTGAGAGGATATAACAACGTGTCAAAAGAGGGATAGACTGACGAGGGATTTGAGCCGTGCTGACAAGCCTTGGTGGTAATGCAAGTCATCGAGCGTTTTGGGCCGGAACTGTAATACGCCGTCAGTTTCGTTTCTGGCTGCCATGTGATGAGTTTTTACTTGATCTACCCAGAGGGACATGGCGATATTCAGGAGGATTTCTAGTGGGGGGAGATGCGGGGAAGAAGCAGGTTGCAAGCGTAAGAGAGACCGTGACATGGTCTCGATCGTGACATACGCGTGACGATCTGTGACGATACGCGTCTGTATCACGGGTGTCTCCTGTTGTCTCTCCTGAACTTTATAGAGGATATCTGGGCCAACACCACCTCTCAAAACTTGTTAGAGTGTGCGCTAGGGAAACTCACGATGCAAGACTGCTCTCAATACCCTTTTACCGTCGTTCAACGTTTCCGGTCAGTCCCAGCGCCCATACTGTGAAAACTTTTCCATCACCATTGGCATGCTTGCTCACTTTATCCAGCCTCCGCTGGGGCTCATGGACCACTCCTTGATCCCAGAATCATCTCCTATTAGGCAGTGTAATCACTTTCTCCCAAGCAGTGGAGAACTCAGGGCGCGCTCTGTATCGGCCTTGACAACAGCGCTTTGGCCAAACCACCGCCCCCTGCGACTTATTTCACTCTCTTCACACCGAGCCACTGCTCAATAATTGCTTTACTGGGTAATTTCTCGAGGCTCTTCTGAAGCAATCAACGCCTCTCAGTCGAAATTTCCTATTCTCCTCACTCAGTGGCTCAGAAAGTTGATTGCCGCCACTGAAGGCCCAAGTATGGTAGAAACAAAATTTCGACTCGCGCAATCACTCTCTCGATGGTAGCGTATAAAGACACGCCCACGATGGAGGGCAAATCAGCATCCCGAGCTTCCCAAGCGCCTCGACATCTCACTCCGGACACTTCATCTACCCCTCAAAGCAGACCCACACCCAGCGATGCCACGAGCAAGCACGAGTAGCGCACGCGGCACCGCAGAGTGCCCGCAGTGCGCCAAGACAATAAGCGTCAAGTCTTTTAAACGTCACATGGATAAACATAAGGGCATGTGAGTACCACACCTTCCCATCTTCGCCTGAATCACACCTAATTATACATCATGTCTATAGCGAGTATCCCTGCCGCTTCTGCGCACAGCCCTTCAGCCAGATCCCAGGGCGCGACGCACACGAGCGCAAGCACGAAGGCAAGACGCTCAAGTGCGATGCGTGCGGGTACGAGTCGTTTCAGGACTCGGAGATGACGCGACACAAGCAAAACAAGCACGGCCACGGGAAAGGGGGGAAGAAGATTGGCCACACGAAGACGGAGTCTCGCAGGTCTCACAACCCCACCAGAGCTGCATCGGGTGCATGTGCTGAGTCGCCCGCGGCGTCTTCGTCCTCGTACTTCGCTTCATCTGAGGCATCTTCGTCGCCGTCGGTGGGCTCCTTCGATAGTCCAGCGTACCCCACGCTTGCATTGTCGCCGTCCCCGACACTTCTCTCGCCCGATTTGTTCTGGAGTCAAAGTTTCCCCCCTTTGTTCCAGAGTCCCCAACCGACTGAGCCCACAGCGAGCCACTCGTTTCTAGATCTGGACAGCTCTTCACTTTTCCGCCCATCCGGCGACTTCTTCGAGGAGAATCGTTTCAACGAGCCGGAGGGCCTCCAGGCACTCATCGCCTCGATGCCGGATGTCACGCCTCTCAGCCCGCTAGCTATACCCTGCATGTCGGACTGGACGCCCTCGCTGACCTGGGACTCTACTTCACCGGACTCAGGCGATGTTGACCTCAGCCACCTCAGCCCTGAGGAGTGGGCGATCATGCTTGAGGGACCCAAAGCGGAGGAGGTGAACCAGCTACCTGCCCTCGACTTTTGGCAGCTGGGGTCAAGTTATGGCGCGGATTTCTTAAACGAGCCTGCTATCCAGTTCATATCCGAGGAGTCACTCCCGTATGATCAGAGCTCTCTTTTTTAATTCTCTATCTCCGGACTTTTTTCTTGCCTGGACTTTTGCATTGGACTATCTGGAACTTCTCTTGCACCATATCATTATTGTAATCAATTATTCGACGCATATATCTACTCATTTCAGAATCTACCGGTCATAAACAGGGTGTGCTGCGGACTCCATCGACCTGTGCTACTGCAAGTTCGATTCACTGGCCATTATACTTATTTTAATCTGGGGCTACTCTGTTTTTTTTACACTTGGGAGTACTGCACGATCCAGAGCTCGCCTATCTTTCTTCGTCGACTACTAGGACGAGACGATTAACATATTATTTAAGGTACCGGTAAAACCTAAAGTGAGGGAAATGGTGGACCAGTATTTGTCGGTAGCTTGCTAAACTCTTTTGAGTCTGCGCCGGAACAGGCATGCGCGTTGGTGAATATATGGCTTTTTCTGCTGCGCTGCGATACACTCGAGCGTGTCTAAGCTCTGACTTGCATGATGTCAGGATAGTTATGGACATAGGCAGCCTGAGGGGCATGGTACCTGAAGACAGGTTCGTCAGGCGGGCTTCTAGCTGCGCTGCTGGTCGACTTAATTATCTTATCTCCCGACAAATGAACTACACGTCTGATTCCATGTTGCGAGCTTGATGCAAGGGCAAGTTGGCAATAGTCTGTGTCAAATGCGAATCATATGAATAGATCGAAATTCTGCTTGGTCCATCTAATCGTGACGTCTGACTACGGGAGACTGAGTTGAGTGGAGGAATGTGGCTGGACGCCGCCGGTCCGACCCGGGTGCCTGGTGACCAACCCGTCGAACCGCGGATGCAATGACCCACTGCTTGTTATCCTACTTCTCCATGCATACAAGAGATAGCCTCGCTTCGCTATGGCCACCAGTGCGATTTATCGACCGAACACAAGCAACCGAGCGCTAGGCCTATTCTCACATGATTCAAGAGTAAAAATGCCCTACCGCGTCACTTATCTATACGATTTCTAGATCTGCAGTGCTCTCTACAGATCTATGCGCGAACTCGGACAATACATTGACTTTTTGAGGCTCCATCCATATGGTCGTCGTGTATGCCAAGATCGCCAAGCCTTTCTGTCAACGGTTCGCTTGTGAGCCTCTTGCTGTGCTCACATATCAGACACGCATGATACGGCGTACCTATCTACAAAATCAACCAGGTGACACGCCATCTGTATCCTACTGAAGTGGGGGATTCCAATCGTCTGCCGCTTATCGCACTCGCGCCCGCCAGGACTCGTTGGAGCGGGCGAACAAAGTCACTCGAATTTGACACTTTGCATTCAGTGCTTCACGCGTTTGTTTTCCATAATGTTCGGCTTGGCATCTTGTTTTGTCGAACGTGTCTGCAGTCCACCCAAGAAGAAGCACAACGCCATGCGTGCAGTAAACTATTCAATAATATATCAACTCCTTCTCCTCCGCTCCAAGTCCTGCGCTTATTTCACCCCCCCTCCGAATGAAGACCTTTATTCTCTCTGGTGTTGCTCTTTCCCTTTGCAGCAGTGTCTTGGCTTGGGGCGCTGTTGGACACGAGGCAGTCGGATATGTGGCCATGGAATTTCTTGCACCCAAAGCCGCTGCGTTCGTCGCCAAGACCATCTCCTCTACCTACAACTATAGTTTGGGGCCAGCCGCGCCGTGAGCAGACACGGTTCGCTACGAGACCGGGTACACGCTCACTGCGCCGTTTCACTATATCGATGCCCTAGGCGAGTATCAACCGTGTCGAGTTTCGATCGGTGGACTAAATACTATACTAGATGACCCGTTGGGCGGTACGTGCTCTGTGGTTGAATCACGCGACTGCGGAAGTACTGGATGCCTCGGTAAGCGCAAGAGAATCCAAGCTAGAGATGATCCACCATTGACGTGATCCCCAGCCACCGCCATCGCAAACTACACCCAGCGCGTGGTGGACACCTCCCTGAGCGCCACACAAATACAGCAAGCGCTCTACTTCATCGACCACTTCCTCGGAGACATCGGGCAGCCGCTCCACGTTGAAAACTATGAGGTTGGCGGGAATGACATCACTGCGACCTGTGCCGGCACCAAGACCAACCTGCACGCCACTTGGGATACGGGCATGATTGTGCAGATGGTCAGCGCGACCTATGCGGGGAGCACCACAGCATGGGCGGACGCGCTGATCGCGGATATCAAGACGGGGACGTACAAGAGTCAGGCGGCGGGGTGGATCAGCTGCTCCAGCGTGACGGAGCCGCTCTCGAGGAAGAGATCGATCGAAGACGATATTGCGGGGCTGCTTGGGGCGAGGGAGAGCGCGGCGACGGTAACGCCTCTTGCTTGCCCTCAGGTGTGGGCGGCGGAATCGAACGCTTATGATTGCGTGAGTCGCGGACTGCGCTACCTGATGCCAATCTGACAGTACTTACCTCAGTCGAATGTGTTCGATTACACTAACGGAACCGACCTTTGCACGGGGACATATTTCACCACCAACATCAAAGTAGTAAGTTGCGACTGTTCACCTCACTTGCACAATCTATTTACTTCTCGTCTGGCAGATTAATCTACAGATCGCCAAGCAGGGATATCGGCTGGCTGCATGGCTCAACGTGCTCTTTGACGGAGCCGTGAGCCTACCCTAGGCTTGTAGGTTCGGGGCACAGGTAGATTGACGTGCAGGCAGCAGCTGATTGGTTGCTACTGCGTTGGTGGGTGTGTGTGGCTCTAGGGTTGTTGTTCGTACGCCGCTTTCTTATCCGTCTACTTTTTTTTTTGATAAATCGCAATATATTGTTATTGGATTACCCGCGTCGCTACGATCGAGGAACCACAACACTACTCATTTGTATTTTTCAAAACTCAAAGCAGCTTCATCGCGCCTTCCGAGGTTACAATTTATCATTTGAGCCAGCTTCGTCAACAAAAGAAATCTGGAGCACTTACTCACGCATCATGTTCATCGCGCGCTGCCTAGTATCCCGCACGATCTCCTCCCAGGTCGCGCGTTCCGTCACAGCTTCTGCCTTCTGCTTCGCCAGATCGGCATGCGCAGCGGCTAGTTGCGACTCGAGGTCCGCGATGCGGGCAAGTAACTCTGCAGGTGGAGAATCTACTGGTGTTGGGCCGTATGAAGCCTTTTAAATGGGGAAAATATTTACCTGCATTCAAATTTGAGGTTGTGGACATTATCGATGGGCAGGATGCGAAGCCGGTCTGCTAAATTAGTACATAATGGGGTTTTATTGACTCCGATCCACAGGCTCTCTCTTGTCAACCATGTACAGTCCCCAGGAAATTGCAGCAATCAGCGCGGCGGAAAATCTTATGAGAGAGACAATGGCGCGCTACGATCCATCACACGATGCGTGGCATGGTTAGTCGCGCCATCCGCACACCATCACTGTCGACCACACTCACGAGTCTGCAATTTCGGGCGAACGTGTTTAGTCGAGCGTGTTCGAAAGACAGCCTTAACCCTGGCGCATTATATATCGGCAGCAGCCCCCGATGAAAAAGGACCTGATCTTCTCGTTGTTGAACTCGCCGCACTGCTGCATGACGTTCTAGATAGGAAATATGCGACCCCCGCCGAAACTGCCGATCCCTACACGTTCTTCCTGCCTTTCTTCCAGTCTCTCGCCAAAGATCACGAGCTCGATCTCATCTCAGATGGTCGGGCGCGTCTCGTAGCACGCATCGTCGAAAATGTCTCATGGACGACAGAGCAGAAACTGATTGCTGCTGGGCTCATTGAGGATTGGCATCGTACCTGCGTAGAGCTTCATTGCGTGCAAGATGCGGATCGCTTGGATGCCATTGGGGCTTTTGGTGTGCTGCGATGTGCAGCATATGGTGCTGTCGTTAATCGGCAAGTACCTTGCCATTTCAACCTTGTCATAGCTGAAAAGGCGCACAGAGCTCTGTATGTCCCCCCAAGTGTCTCGCAACATACAACATCTACCATCGAGCATTTCCATTACAAGCTGGTACATGTGAAAGATAGACTGAAGACCGAGCCTGGACGTAGAATGGGTATTAAGAGGCATCAGGTGGTAAGAATGTTTGCTGTTATTTCTGCCGGTATTGCTGATACTGGGCAGATTGTAGATTTCATCCAATCCGTTGACGAGGAGTACAGCGCAAAAATACCTTCATAGTTTGCTGTTCAGAAGGATGGTACCGATGAATAACAGTCATTTGATTGGCAGGTTCACATTTGCGTGCGATTGGTTGCTAGGGGCCCATGGTGGTTAGTCCTCGCAGTCATCCTGCAAGGAGTAAAGACAGCTGTTGCGGAATCTTAGACGATCCAATAGTCGAATCAGTCTTGCTGCCCAGTTGAGGTCTTTGCAAGTCTGATATTGACAGATAGTTGCAATAACGCTCGTATTTTGCGCAACGCGGTGATTCAGAATTATAGGAAAGTTCCACGAAGAAACGATGTCACCGATAAGTTTATTACTCTAGATAGGTATATGTAATGGGGTAAAGGTAAAAGCTCTAAACATTAATCAATCGTGCTCCCTGCGGCGATACATGATATTGCGAGGGCGTTTGGGCATCGTGATCATGGTCTGTGCAATGGGTTAGTTTATCGAAGCGTGGTAGTATCGGACAGGAGACATACATGATAATTGTGCTCGGGCACTTTTCCAGTCTCCAGACGGACCTCCATCCGTCGGATGAAAGTGGTAAGGACAACACCCAATTGGAGATATGCAAACTGATTGACAGCAGAATTAGCATTCCACAAAGATGAATCATAGAAAAAGATTTACCTGTTCACCGATGCACCGATGACGACCCGCTCCAAAAGGCTGATAAGGAGACTCTGTGCCCTTGCTCACAGCGCCGAAGCCGTAGTCGATCTTTTCACCACTCTCATCCGCATAGGTGTTGTAAGCTTGCGCGGCAACGCCCTCTGGGTCACTCCAGCGAAGGGGATCCCAGGCGGTTGCTTGCTTCCATACACGAGGGTCTGCCTGGCTGACAGCGGGGCACGCAAGAACGAAGTGACCAGCAGGAACGACATAGACCGAGTCTTTCGAGGGCGCAGCGAGGGTGGCGGGAACGGCGATGTCGGATCGGACCTTGCGCATGATGCTGTGAATGGGAGGGTGTACACGTAGGGTCTCACGAATAACAGAGTCGAGAACGGGGAGGGTACGGAGTTCCTCATATGTCATGGCACGTAGCTTGCCGTCGGGAGTGCCGAAGTACTTGACTTGTTCCTGGTAGAGGGCATCCCTAGTAAAGAGTCAGCTGGGTATAGCGGGATATGTATGCGCAACACTAACGCAATATCCGGTCGGCTGGCGACGTGCAGCAGAGACCAAGAGCCGGTAGCCGAACTAGTGTGCTGGCCCGCCATGAGCAAGGCTATCATAATGTGGGCAATCTCGTGATCCCTGAGCGGACGGCCGTCGCGATACTTCTGGTTGAGGAGGGCAGCCATCATATCTTGGTCGTGCTGCGTCAAGGTTAGCTATTGTTGTAAAGAGAAGAAATATTGTGACTTACATCGGTGTTGCCACTCTTACGCTTCTGAAGGATGTCGGTGTAGAATTTGCTCATTTTGACCTGAGCCCTGTCTCTCCGGCGGTAGCTAGGCAAAGGAAGATTCGGGAACATGAAGTTGAGCGGGGTGAAGCCTCCATCCAAGTCGTTGTAGAGTTCCGAGAAAGATTTGTCCAGATCTCCACGCACTTCCTTGCCCTGCAGAGTTCGGGAGGCGGTGAGGATAGTGATCTGTGCCATGATATCTGTCGCGTCGAATTTTCCCCACTCGTTGATGTCGTTAGATTGGTAAACCGAGAAAGCCGCGTCGTTTTTGAAGAATTCCTCAACCTCGTCTTCGATCATGCCAACGTACGCCCGGAAGTTCTCGGTGGAAAGGCCGACCTTGACAAATTTCTTCTGCTCCATGAAAACCTCGTTGGGGACATCATAGACGACATCCTTACCGAAGACAGGAGTGGTCAAGTGCTAGTGGACGCGTCAGACATACGGGATACGAGTGTGAATAGTGACATACTGTGTAGGCGTCCTCAGCAGACAGTGATTTCGAAGTTCCTCCCAGTACAAAGTTGTTTCCCTTCGCACCCAGCGCCACAGTAACCTTGCGTCCCAACAAGATGAAGGTGAAAACATCGCCATACTAAATTTTGAGAAAATAAGTAAGCTAATGAGTGAAGCTGGGGATGAATAGACAAGATACCTTTTCTCTACATTTAAAGAAAAAGCCCAGAGGGTCGTCGCCGTAGGCAGCAGCCGAGCCGAAGATAGGAATCCAGTGGAACACAACAGGGGGGAGAGATTTGTCGCGTACGGGCAGCTACGCGTCCATTTAGCATAGAAAACAAGTTAGATGGCCAAACTCCTCACCAACTGCCATAGTACGTTCAAAACGATTGCCAATATAGGGAGGTTAACCAGGGCGAGCAAAGCCATGCGAGGCGTCGGAGAGAACTGGGCCTGCGATACGTAACTAGACCACATTTCAGAAGAAATGGAGCCATTGGCATAGGACGACATGGCGGCGACCTCTAGACTGGAGGTGGTAGGGTGTAAAGGGGTGGGGAACAACCAGTAAGGCGACGCGCTTTTTGACGTCTGTCAAATTTGCAGAATCGTACGACGGCATCTATAGTTCTATTCCCTTTAGGGAAAGAGTTCGAATGACCTGTCCGGAGGCCCCGACGGCTCACATCCAAGTGCAAGGAGGGGGGTTCGATGGTTCGATTACATTATTAAGCTATGGTACTCGGTAGGCGGCGTTATTGCCTCTATATATGAAATCAAATTACTTGGCTGTAAACAGTATCTGAGAGTTGATGCCAACGGCGATGCTCTTAATAGTTAGATGATGTCTTTGCCCAAGTGCAGTCGTACTCTTCGTCAGTCCAAGGGCATGACCAGTTAACCCTAACTCAGGGACAACGACCTTGACACGCATTTCACTTGTGACTAGGTCCAAGACAGGCTCGCTCGCGGCATAGCCATACAGACGACTCAAGACTCCATGTTGGGCCCCTTCGTTTGCCATGGCGCGTTGGATGAATTGAAGGGCCCAGAAATTTGAATGCTGATTGCCGATCCGCTTCTGCATTTTCTCTCGCATCAGCAACTCCCTCCCGTAATCCTCCATCCACTCTTGACTGAACAGCGGGGGCGCGTCGGGATTCAACATTGCGTGCTTGATTTGCCAATGGGCAACCATGTCGCTGTACCTCCGCAGAGGGGACGTAACACGACAGTAACCCTCTCCATCGGGTATGCCGAGCGACCAGTGTAGAGCAGGCTCGATGGTGTAAGAGGCGGCGGGCGTGACGAGAGCTTTCTTTAGCGCTAACACGGAATCTGCCACGTTGAACTTGTTCTTGCTGGCAAGAATCTCGCCAAAATCATCGTCGCTCAATGTTAAAGGCTGACCAGCTGTCCGTCGTAAAAGAGGGACCCCCCGATCCGAGGCCCATCGGGACGCTATGCGACTAGCGGCCGTCATGCAATGCATAACAATTGCCCTTGATGATAGTAGAGTATTCTCCCATGACTCGACTGCATATGTAACATGAGGGAAGCCGCGGAACACGGAAGGCTTCTGGGAATGTATTGGGTTGGTGTATAATGGCTTTGGGGATAGAGCGACAGTAGCCCTGGGGAAGTCGTAAGTGAAAATGGGCAGCCTTTGATTGCGTACGTGAAGTCGATCAGTGACCGCCTTCAGACTGCGGACATCGACAGTCTGTTGAGCGTTGAGGGGAATTGGCGCAGGAGTTTCGGGCTGCCCGCCGAAAGGATAGTAAGCATTGTGGGGGGAGGCACCCAACGCGAGGTCCACAGCGCTGTATGTTGTTCGAGTCACATTACGGATAATACCGGCTCTGACTTTGTAATCTGTGATTTCGCCCGTCCCATCTACCTTGAAGCTGAAAGACATCACACGTTCGGGTTCTCCAGTACGATTCGAATCGCCTACACTCGGAACCAGAGTGTGCATGGCAGATTGAGGGAGCATAGGCCAAGTGCGATGTGCGAAATACTGTGTAGAAACTTTCGCACGCGCCTCTTCGGCGAATATATGAGTGGGAGGTATGACAGCGGTGGGATCGGCTATGTGCACATGGACCCAGGTGCTTTCAGGTTCAGATGGTATAGCCTCAAATGATATACCATCGTCGAGTTCCTCCGCCGCGAAGTCATCAATAACGTACACGGGCAAGTCGCCAAAGTCATGTCGGATGGAGTCCAGCAGATCATTCGGGTAGAAGTCTTCAGGCCCAAACACTTGTCCTTCTACTGGGGTCGTTCTCCTGGTAAGGCCTTTCTTCACAATGGCAGCTTGCTCGGCTACTTGGCGAGAAGTAGCCTCCGGCTCTTGCTCAAGAGCAAGACTCCGGTCTAGTGAAGCAAGGTCCTGCCAAGGTGCCATTACTCCTAGATCCACTAGTAGCTGATATACTGTGGCATCATTGATAGTGCCTTGGTACATATCGACGGCCTTGATAATGCGCGCAACATTGACCGGATATGGATTGGCTTGCGTCTGCCGCACTACACGAAGCGAGTCGCGAAGGAAGTCGATGATAACACCGTCAGCTTTGGTGAAGACCTTTTGCTCTGCAACCTGCTCTGAATGAGGCTCATTGCGAGATTCAAGCGCCCGCTGCCGATTCTGCGCGATAACCACTCTTGCTCTGGCTGCGAATGCCTCGACCGGATTGTCTTGCGTCTGGTGGGAATATTCAGAGACGATCTTCAAGCGGTCTACATGTGACTGAGGTCGAATGTGGAATGTATGGGATGCCCGGTAGTTGTAGGGATCAACCAGAAACTCCTTGGGGCGGTCCATAAGAAGCTTATGCAGCGAAAAGCGCGTAATGAAATCTGGGGCTCTTTCTGGACACACCAGATGAGCCACTTCAAATAGCGTGACCTTCTCCCATTCTTCTGGACTCGCTGCCTTAACCTGAGGGTAAAGCTTCGAAATCCTATTGCTGAGTTTAACCTGGACGCTAACCAAGTCAAGCTCCATCTGGCGCAGACGCTTGAGCAGCTCGACACGGGCGTTCGTTTGAGACGGAGTTTCAGCTCGTTGCGTGTCACCACATCGCGAAACCAACTCCTGTGGCACGGCACCTGGAAGCTCGACCATAATATCATCTTTCAAATGAGACCACATCTCTCCTGTAGATGAGAGAGAGTATATCATCCACTTTCCCCCGTGGAATATGTCGCCAATGGTGATCCCATGCGTCGTGATATTATTCCTGCATTATTAGAGAATAAGGCAAGGATATCTCAAAGCCAAAGCGCAACGTACCGTCGTACTTCAACGAATGTACCGGGCAGCACGCTCTGCTCCACCGCATAAGAGAAGTCCTCATCGGCCCCAGAAGCATGAAACTCTTCCTGCGCTGTGGACAGTCTGCGTTGACCCTCCTTCACGGCATCTGTGAGCCTCCGTTCCTCTCCACGCAGTTTTCGAGTGTGCTCCCATCCATATTTATCACCATCCGCAGTCTTTCCAATGATTTTGCGGGTGAGAATGTTGAGCTCTCGGAAATGCTCCTGTGAGAGCCGTCGTGGTGGCTTCAAAGTCAAGGCAGGACCCGCATCTGAATGAGCATGGCGAAAGCTCGAGCATTTTGCACTGCGTGCTTTCGGAATTTGGCGTCTAGAGATCAGCTCTCCGACAGATTGTTTGGCATGTCTTTGCATAGGTGGGAATAGGGTAGACTGCAGGCAGTGGTTGAGTCGAAGGTGAGACGCGACAACTTTCGCCAGTGGGCGCCTGTCCGATCACTTGCTGCACTGCTTTTGACCGAGATTCTTTCTACTTTACTCTCAGCCAAACTCCCTGCTTGCATTTCTATCCTATGTTCAAACGAGTCGAGAAAAGACGGAGAAAGAAGGAAGAGGAAGAGGAACTGGGCCTAGATGAAGACATGAAGGAAGTCTTGGGCATGCAAGACACAGACTCAGACGAATCAAATTCAGATTCAGATGACTCTGATGAGTCGGACGCGGAGATTGAAGGTGCCAACGATGGAAGTGAAATAGAAGAAGACGAAGAGGGTGAAGAGGAGGGCGAAAGCGTGGATGGTGATCAGAGCGAAGCGGAAAACCCTGAAATCTCAGTCCAGGATGCCTTGGAGGATCCCGTCTATCTTGTCTCCTTGGACCCGGATGTAAAAGCATGCATAGTATGCCCCGGAAAACTTCTCAAAAACAAGAAAATGATTGACGTTCATATGACATCGGGTGTATGTACTTTCGATCTCGCCTACTGAATTCATTATCCGCCTTAACATGATATACAATCATCCAGGCTCACGGGCGACGTTTCAAGCGGTTTACTACAAGTGCAAAGAATGCAGACCCAGACTCTAACGCTTGGGATATCATAAAGCTGGATGGGGAACAGAAGGGAGGGAAGGAAGGCGTAGAAGGGACGAGCAGCAAACGTAGTGAAAAGCGGGTCAGTCTCCTGGCTCGTCGCTCTGCAAAACAAACCTAACAAATACCTGTCTTCCAGAAAGCAAAGCTTGCAGCCGTAAAGGTCAAACGTGAAAAGCAAAAGGAGGCGAAAGCCAAACGGAAAGCGCAACAGAAAGAAAAGGCTGAAAAGGTCGAAGCACAGCCTGTAGAGGTCGAGGAGCCAACGAAGAAGAAACGAAAGCTGGAGAAGGGTGAGAAATCGAAGCGAACGCAATACCAAAAACCGCCCCGCCCACCAAAGGCCGAGCGGCCCAAGGAGGTTGAGGGAGTCAGCCCTGCGAGGAGAAAGCCAGAGGGCAAGACCCCTACAAAGGAGGCACGAGACAGGGTCAAACACCAGAAGAGCGGTGTAAATCCCAAACATCGCAGTAGTACTGGCGGAGGGGTCTTGAAAGTAATCGATTGATGAGCTGGCCTGGTGCAATCTCTTCGAGCATTCGAACCTCGTTTATGACACAGTTGCGAAACCTTAAATAGCGCAGAAGTATACAACTGGAGGCTACCGTAACGAACGCAGCACGCGGTCTGTCATCTCGATAACCTAAAATCAAGTCGGTTATCTGCCGCAGGCTCCCGACGCAAGGGACCAACATACCTTATGAATATCAGGTCGGTCCTGGGGGTTGACCTTCAGCAAAGCGTCAATGAGGTCCTTCGTTCCCTGCGAATATGCAGAGCTTGGCTGCTTGTATTGCGCGTTCAATACAGCCATAGCAATCGACCCGCCCTGCTCAGTGGTTTGCGTGTTCTCGAATGGGGAGTGGGAGTATGCGAGAGCGAAAAGGGTACATCCCAATGACTGCATATGAATTTAGTGACGGTGAATGTATGACGCAGAATGATAGATCATGCATACCCAGATGTCCACTTTCTCGTCGAGTGACTGTCCAGTCTTAACATCGAAGAGTTCGGGGGCGCGGTAGGCCATTGTGCTCTGCTCCGCAGCTATGTCCTATGCCATGATTGCATTAGTATTACCGAAATGTTAAAAGGAGGTCAACATACTTGCTGCATGAGCGCCTGAGACCTGTTCTCGATAGGAATTCGCGCCTTCATCGTACTTCCGAAATCCATGAGTATAGGTGTCCCATCATCCGAAATCATCACATTTCTGCGTACTGTTCAATGTGGGCTCGTATAGATAGATGATGACAAGACTCTCACCCAGGCTTTAAATCTCTATGCGCATAAGGGACCAATTCCGTCTGCCCCGGCACAGCAGTGCCATGCTGCTCCAACTCCTCGTCCCCGTCGAACACGACATCTCCCTCCTCCTCTACCACGTGTTTTGTCATCAACGGCACATTCACCTGCCCGCCATACGAATACCCCTCGTCACCGTCACCCTCGGGGTGTGGGAACATCGCGTGGTCCTCATCGTCCTCATCGTCTTCCTCGTGTGTTGTTTGCGGGCGCTGAGGTGTTGGAGGGGTCTGTCTTGATGGGCCGGAAGATGAGGACGCGTTGGCGTTGATGGGTGCGTGGTAATCATGCATGGCGCGCACAGCAAGGCAGGTACCTTTGAATAGGCGCACCATCTCTTGCTCAGGGAAGTGAGTGCCATTCACAACATTGGCGTTGATGGCATCTTGCAGGTTACCAGCCTATGCAGGAAATGGAGAGTTTAGAAGCTGTAGACAGAGTGTGGAAAGCTTTGTACCTGGTAGAGAGGTAGGAACAAATAGACAATCTTGCCTTCGCCGTCTGGGTCTTGGACAACAGCAGAGTCCTGTCGCAAGTTTAGCAAACAGTGAATTTACATCCTCGATAGGCCCACCAGTATTCTTATGATATTCGGATGCCTGCCAATGATCAAACTGTGAACATTGCGAGACTGGAATCAAAGAAAGTTGCGCACTTGAATCTTCGGTATGCTTCGACCTCCCGCATGGCTTCTTTCACTCCCTCCGATCCTGTTGGGCATCTAATCTTCTTGAGTGCAAATTGACGCTAGAAATCCAGATAGTGTCAATCATGGCTACATGACCAATGGGAGACCTCCACATACTCCACTGTGTTCGTCCTGCGCCAAGTACACAAAGCTGAATCCTCCTTCACCGAGCACTTTCACAATGTTGACTAAATAGAACGTCAACTTGTCGTATAGGGTAACTGCAGGCATATCAACTTACAGGTGCGACCGTTAATCTTGACCTTTGCTGATTGTTTGCATATGCAGGACGATAGCGCCCACAGCGCGTCTTTTGCCTGGTCTCTAAGGCTCTCCAGGGCCCTGGAGAATTGGGAAGGGGGTGGCCCTGTGTTCATGGTATTGGAAAGAGATACTACTGGATGGGCCTTGGGAATGTTTAATGTGAGTTTCACGGCGTTCGGCAGTGTCGGGCGCTCATGGCAGCAGCACTGCTTTCGGGAACTGGTGGCGATGATGGTCCTACATCAGGAAAAGGGACAGTCCCTGCTTTGCTCTGTTATAGATTCCGAAGGGAATAGCTAAATTTTACGGGATGCTAAAACATTGGAAACCCATGATAAGGCTTATCTAAATCTTAGACGGGGTGTGCAATCGTTGCAATACTTATATCTAGTTACGCCGGTGCAAAAGATTTCGATCCAGCATGTAAGTAAGATAAAATTATGACAGCATATTTTCATAGTAAAGGAAAAATTAGTAGGGATGATAATCTTGGTAGTGCGATCTAATTAAGTGGTAACGTAGCATTTCGAATGACCAATCCCAGTAACAGTGATAGTCAAGCAGAGAGGCAGGCCGTAAATGATGATTTCAAGTTGACGTAGAGACTAGTAGACCAGTAGCCGTCTGCATAGAAGTGGCGGGCAAGTACTGCGATAAATGAACTCGCTTGACTTCACTGTGTATAGGCGATTAAGCGCCTATAGCAGCGCCGCTATAGGCTCGTAATCGTCTGTACACACCTATAGCCAAGACGAGACATGTACAAGATGGCGCGCGAAGGCGGAGACAATGATAACGTGGACCGATCCGTGGTGTTAACATTGTCTCCGCCTTCGAGTGCGAGTTCAAAATGAGTCGCCGACACAGACGGGTAGCAGGGGAGATACGGAGTTGAAGCTACCGATCCCCCAACGTTCAAGTGCTTAAGACCTGGGTATTTGACTTGAGAAAATCAACAGCCGGAGGTATTTGTTCCCGATCAATCGTGGCGCCACTACTGCTATTTAGCGATACTAAACAACAGCCCCTATACTAATCAGCGTCCCCCTGTACTAAATAACACCCCCGTGAGTCATCTTGGTACCTGTATGCTGTGCGGAAGAACGCTCTTCCCCTCATTAAATCGCACGACACCATCTCAACTTGAAGGCCGCATCTTCTTTCTTTCCCCCACATCATCACCTGGGCCGATGCTGATACGATGGCGAGTGTCGTTTGAATCTGCTACCAGGACATCAACTGCTTCTCAAGTCGAGTGCGACAGTAGCGAGGTGAGTCGGGTGCTGCACTCTGCTCGCTGCTTAGACCGCTGACGAACGCTGCGCAACCGCCTGCACCGTCCCTTCCCCGCGCTCCAAGTTCCCAAAGCCCCCGAACTCGTCCTCGTTCTCGCGCGCGACTGCGTGGACACGGCGCTCCCCTCGGCGCATTCCCGCGTTCGCTATCGCGCCCAACGGCACACAGTTCGCGTGCGGTTGCACCTCGACGTCTCCGTCCGAATAGACTTCATCGCCCCAATATTGCAAGTGACACACAAGAGGCTCCTCAGCACGGTCACCGGCCTATCCTCGCGCGTGCTGCTCTCCGCGAGCGCGGACTTCACGCTCGTCGTCCTCCCCGCCGACCCCGACTCATCTGCTGACGCGCCCGCGCCGGTGTGCGTGCTGTGAAGGTGCAAGCACGCGCGATCACCGCAACGGCCGTGCGGCAGACTGAGTTTGATTCAGGTGCGACAAGCTAAACCTAACTACATACCCAGGCCTTGCATGACACGATTGTCTGTCCCGCAGTGAGCTCTCGAGAGCGTGCAGTAGAGAGCCTATTATGTACTGTTTCCATAGTTTGCCAATACCACTCTAATTTTCTGAACTGCACGGATCTTTCCAATACAAATCTCAAATGGATATCTGCGATGGTATTCACAACTGACAGCAATTTGCTCCACATTCGCAATGGCTGCAACGGTTATAATGCTATGTAATAAATAGACCCTTGCATGGCAATTAGATCTTGGGCATAAAACCGGGCTTTTCGCAACTTGGCAACTTGCGGCAATCTGATCTGTAATCGCAATGCTCGCAAGTCATCTCTGCACATTGTAAGAAATAGACCCTTATCTTCGAATATATTATGTTGCACCCGCAATGCCGAATATTGCGCCTATTCGTCTGATTATGAGCCTTATAAGGCCATTATATACCTATACCATATGCTGTCCTTTTTCCTGATGTATTCTTGACATCCACCACTTGCAGTGCCCGCAAGTCTTTCTACGTCCTTTGTGTGCGGCTATTATAACCAGCGTGAGCACTAGACATTTTACTGCGCTAACGTTGCGGTAATGTCGACCAATCATCCAAGACCCGGGAGCATTTGCTACGCGTATAATATTCAAAACCAGAGTATAGTATGTTTGAACTTGCAACGTCGAAATCTTCAAAGACTGCCAGCTGTTGTCCTCTATACTATCTTGCCTTCCAAACTATAGCTAGGTTGCTGGCAATGAAACCTTGTTGATTAATGTCTGGCATCTCTGCCATCCTGGGCGTGATGAAGTGCGTTTGTTTCTTGCCTTGTTTCCCCTGCTATTGACATGCAGCTACCGACCGGACTGGGATCGAGTCTACCATAAGGATTGCATTACCACATACTCTACAAAAACCCTCTGCTGCTCCATACTATCCTAAAAACAGCCCAGTCCAAGGCGGCTCGGATGGGAGCCCAGTGAGACACTTGTACGAAACAAAATAAATATATATATGAAGGTAATAAGCTTATGAACCATCAGGAACGCAAAAGGACAATCAGCCAGGCGAAGAAAGAGAAATTAAAGTACAGGTTCTTGCTGAACAAGGGCTGCAGCCCTTGTTGAGCGCAGTTTGATATCGCACTTAAATGGCTTGGGGTGACTGTCGTTCACAGCGCGGCTCAGTATCGGTCGATGCGCAATGAGCTCGGAAGAATACACACCAAATCGTCCCAGGTATCATTTCGACTTCAGGGACAACCGCGACGCCATTTTCGACCAGAGGCTTGATATCGAATACCGCTAGCGACATGGCGATTGAGATGAACAGCGACGTGTCAGCAAGTCTGATCCCGGGGCATTCGCGTCTGCCAAAGCCAAACGAGAAGCAGCGGGGATCGGTCTGAACTGCCTTGCCTGGTCCGGGAATGTAACGCTCTGGGTCGAAGTTTTCAGGGTCGGGGTATCTTGCCGGATCTCTGAGCATCCACCTGCAGCAATGAATGGTCAGCGTCACATTCGAGTCACTCAGCCGATACCACTGACCAGATGTTGGGAATGACAACCGTGTTCGCGGGGATATATTTGCCGTCATGCCAGTCTTCCTCCTCCGTACTGTGCATCGCCAGAGGCACCACGACGTTCCAACGCACGATTTCTTTCACGATGGCGTCGCAATATGGCATATTGGGTCGGTCTGAGAAGCTAGGGAGACGATCATTTCCTACGACCGCGTCAATCTCAGCCTGAGCCTTCCTCTGTACTTCGGGAAACAGAGTCATGGCTAAGAACAGCGAATATATGGCGGATACAGTCTAACAATGACTGTGAGCACAAGTTACACGGTCAGTGAAATTGGGCGCACCGTATCAGCACCGCCTGTGTACAGGGATCCCGTAGCCCACTTGATATTCCTCACTTCATCGGCGGTCAGTGAAGCCTCGTTCTCGAGAAGGTTTGAAAGGAAAGAAGGAGGGGCAACGCCATCATTCATCTGCTGCTTGGTAAAATTGTAGGGCGTCTCGACCACATTGTTAATGCACTTGTTCCACTCCCTCCCCAACTTCTTGAAATTCGCTCCAGGAACCCATTCGGGGACGTGCCTAAGAATGGGTATAATGTCGACAAGCCATGTGCCAGGCAGAGTAGCTGCAGAGAACTGTGCGACGGCTTCATCCGCGTTGTCGACCAGTGGGTCGTGACCATCTATGTCTTTCAACTCGTATCCATACGCTATGCGAAGAATGATGGCACCCGCAGTCCTGCGCGAGACGCAAAGATCAGAGTCGTCATTGGTTAGGGAATGCGCGACATACCTCCTAACGTGCGCCGACAGGTCCTCTGGCTTAGCTGCAACCCTCTGAAGAAATTTAGCCGTTTCATACTCCTCAATTGGGTAAAAATTCTCCATGCTGCTCTTGGTGCCGATAAGTTGGTGGAAGTAGCGTCTATATTCTTTGAATGCTGGGCCATATCTCAACAGAACCAAGGCGTCGCGCCAGCCCGCTGGACTTAGTCAGCACCTTCAGATAGTTAAATAATATGTGCTCACTTACAAAGCTCTCCACCCATCTGCAGGATCGGCCTCGACGAGTATTTCAGGCTCTTTTTGCCAAGCATCTCAACAGCAAGATCGCCGTCGGACACAAGCAAAATATACTGTCCGAAGACCTTAACCCATGCACTACCGCCTGCCACAAGTTTAACACCACAACACATGAATAAAGGCAGAGCGCTCACCGTATTTGTGGCATAGTTCAGCGTAAGCCTCCCATTGATTCGTTGTCGGCATATCCAGCAAGTTACCGATCAATGGCCAAGGACGGGGGCCCGCCGGAAAAGGCCCAGGGACCGTCTTACCTGAAAAGAAATTGTTGATAAAGTACAATATGACGGCGCATATGCCGAACACAAGCCAAGCAATGGACATATTGACAGTGAAGTGAACAAAAGAAAGACAGGAGCGTTGGGAAAAGACAGACCTTGCTCCGCCATTCTTATCTAAGGTCCTCTAGGGTCCTTGCCCGCTGCCCGAGTATGTACATAACGATTGTGATCCAACAAGGTTCCTTCACGCCCAAGAATCGGGTTGCGTAGGGGATGCGGTAAAGAGGGGGTTGGGAGCACCAAAACTATGTCGGACTGGTAATCGGCGGGCAATCTCCTGAGTCCTATTGCAGAGACAATCAGCGGTTAAACATGAACAACCCGAATAGCGAGCGTGTCTGATCAGAAAATTCATCATGGGGTCTCGCCGTTGGCATGGCCATCTGAGGAAATGGAATGACCACTAGTATAGTGGACCAGTGACTCCAGCTCATATTTCTCCTGGTTTGGCATACATGCATACAGCAATTTGGATGCCAGAAGCACACACATGGCAAAACCGAACCAGGCGCAGCAGATTCAAGATCCTTGTGGCAAATATTAGACGGGTTGTGACGGAACTGAGTTAAAGTGAATATGGGCGCTTAAACATATAGGGCTTGGAACTTACCAAGCCGAGACGGCAACTTATAGTGACCCCGGTTTGTACCTATGTAGATCTCGATATGTTGACCTTTCAGGGCGAGTTGACAAACAGCAAAGCAACAGCAAAATGACATTCCCCTCTAAATAATCCATAAGGTAAAGTGAATAAAATATGTTGATCCCCTAATTACCATACTCAGTTCTAACACGCTCAAGCGCAGAAGGTGTGGGTGAAAGTCTGGCCGAGAGGAGAGTTGCGATCGGCGGCGTAGTCGGTGGAGTACGAGTAGGCCTGGTCGTCGGGGCAACTGCCGCTAGTGCAAAGAACACTCTGGCCGTCGCTGGAAGAAAGTTCCGTGTTCAAGTTGATGTTAAGCCCGACGTGGCTGAGGTCCCATGAGGTGCGCTCGCCTCCGTAGGCGGCACCAAAGTTGGCGTAACCGTACTCCGAAACAATCACTCCGGAGGTGATGCCAGCGTCGGTGCAGACGAGGCCTGGTCAACGACAGTCAGCATTAAGGATGCGAAGTTAGGAGACATGGGGTAAACGGACCTCCGTTGCAGTTGCCAGTGGCGCAGTTGGCACCATTGCCGTCGCAGCCAGTACGTCCCCATGCACGGATGCCCTATAATTTGTCAGAAATGTTTACATCTGTTGGAAGGTGGACACACAATCTCAGTGTCGGCAACGCCAAAGCTGGTGCTTTGGTAGGCACCGAGCTGTTGGCCGAAAGCCACAGACGGGTCAGGGGAGCCGTAAGGTGCCTTTCCCACAGCAGGCCAAACAGCTAAACGATGAATGGTATCAACAATTTGAAAACATGTAATTAATTCGTTCTTATACTGACTGTAGGGGCAATTGTTGTAGAACTTGATGGTGAATGCAGATGCAGAGCTGGCGAGGGCAGCAGCGGTGGCAAGGAAGGCAGTAGAGTATTTCATTTTATGAGAGGTAATAAGGGACTTGAGAATGTGGCTTGAGGGTTGGCTGATGCATTCTGCGACCAGAACTGCCTGATTTTATAGCTAACCAGCTCAGATCGGTACGCAATACTGACTGTCCAATTTGAATTCTGCCAAGTCGCTGTTCATTGCTGGAGGTGATCCAATCATGAAACCGTGCCCTGAAAACACAGCAGGCGTCAGGCAGAAGTGTGCTAGCGCTCGCCACGTCTCGATGTGTTCGCTGGAGGGGATAGAAGAACATGGCATACAGGGGCACTTGATCCGCGATTTCATGAGCATATCCCAGACTGTCTCGAATCCCTCCTGAGTCGGGCTGGGGGCCAAAGTACACATGTGCAACAAAGCGGGCAGCGAAGACCGATGCGTGTTGAACGAAGCTGAACGAATTCAGTATCATGACAGAGGATGTCACATCCAGCAAAGATGCGCCAGCGCCGAAAGGCCCGGGAGCAAGAAGACACGATCAATTCGTTCGAAGCAAGTATGTAGTAGGCTAGACCTGATGACATCGGCTGGCATCTAGGCAATCCCAATTTTGTGAGCTGCCTGTGCAGCGTATGTTAAGAGTGTCCTAGTCATGGCACATCCAGCAGGCGCAGGTAAGCATATATTGAAGTTGTGCACAAGCACAGAGTTCGTTTGATAGAGAGCTGCGCATTCGCCAAACTATGATGGGCAATGAACGGCAATCAACATTCCGGTATAGACTTGATGTCAGAAATGCAGGATTTTCCCATTACAATGCCAGTCAATGCCAGGTCATGCTATGTGCGCCTTCGATGCTGGTTTGCTTCAGAGCAAAAAGTGGATAGAGTCCAAGAGAAAACGATCGGGCCATTTTGGTTGATGGAGTAGATCCCCTTTTAGGCAATATTCCGTGATCCGGTTGAGATGTGCCACGCGCTGGTGGCGCCGTCAGAGGTTCGTGTTTAATTATGATACTCGTTCAACTTTGCTAACTGCGTTCGTATTTATGTGTAGCTATTGCTGCACGTCTAATAGGATGAAGACACTCTTCCTTGTTGATTTTGCATGAATCATGGGTTTATTGAGGCCCGACGGGATCAAGCTGCACCATGATAGAATAGCGCCACCAAGCACGGCGTTTCGGCTTTGACGAACGCGTTGCTACATCCTCGTCATCGACAGCGGACGCGCTGCCTTCTAAGATGGCATCAGGACCGACAGGAAAATATGAATCGACTCTGGCCGGCGCATAGAAGAAGAGCACGCTTCGCTCCTGATGCTCAGCCTTCGGAAGCTAATATTAGTATGATTGGATCATATACTGTCGTTCGGGCGATTCAAGGGTTCTTGTTTGCCACAATTGGGGGAGCCACAGCAACATGGATGAATTAGATATCGCTATAAAAGGAGAGTTATACGTTTCTAGACTATTGGCTAACTCTCGAGCTATCTTTCATTATCTCCTATTTCCTCTCTCAAAATGTACTCCGCCTGTTTCCTCGCCGTTGCCGCCGCTCTGGCCGGCTCTGCTTCTGCCATCACCATCCAGTTCCAGAATAACTGCGGCTACAGTGGGTAGCGTCATTATGCCGCTCTATAACCATTGACTGATTCCCTCTCGCTTAGCCGTGTGGCCCGCTGTAGGGAAGGCACCAAACGGTGTCCCAGACACCTCCGTTGCCTTCGGCCAGGAGCTTGGCGCTGGTGCTTCCACCAGCTTTGGTGTCGATGACAGCGAGATTGTCAGTATATCAGCCACTCGCTAAATTATTCTGCTGACAAGGAGCTCATCACCAGGGCATACGTGCATGGGGACGTACTGGCTGCGACGGCAATGGTGCCAACTGCGCCACCGGCAACTGCAACGGAGGTCCGTTTGCTCCATATCTCTAACTTCGCATTCTTAATGCTGACCTTCGTTGATCAGGCCTCGTCTGCACCGACGCCGGCATAACCTCTGGCGTGATTGTCTCGGAATACGGCTATGCCGACTTCGGGGCCGCATATGGTGGCGAGCGCACCTCGTGGGACCTCAGCCACGTCAACCTCAATATCAATTTGGACACCGGCCTCTCTTCTAGCGACGGACAGAGCGTTCTATGCACTGGCGGCAGCTGCCCCGATGATCAGGCCTACTCGTACTCCACCGATTACGCCGCCGACCGCAATTCTCCTCTTGGCCAGACCTACGTTCATACATTCTGCGCTTGAACTATTCAATCTGATTATTAATATGGACACTGTAGATTATACTTAGTTCGTTTCTTTATGGCTTGGATTTATCTGGGCTGAAAATATCATCGTCGGCTTCATAATGAACGCGGTCAAATGCAATAAGCCGGATTTCCTCATGTCATGGTATTATACACCCGAAGCTAGAAAGTCTGTCCGTGGTATCGTTTGTAAATTTCCTTCACCAGCACCTATTAGCAGATGGCCTGGCAAGCAGATAATGCTTTCGCTCTAGCTTACCTTCCATTGATACAAGAAAGGCTCTATTCTGGTAAATTACCAGCTAGAAGAGCGTGTGATATTTCTCCATATGCGCCCTGACGCTTATGTGTTAATGAATGAAGTTGAACACTAGCAAAATTCTTACTTATGTCCCTTGGCTGTCTCTCGCTGAACGATAGGCTTCATCCATCCGGGGCAAGTGCCCTTGATAGTCTCAATAACACTTGTCTTTTTCTTGCCATTTTCTTCGATCTCCTTGAATACCCGCAGCTTCCACACAAAGATTCCCTGGTCTGTTACCGTCTCATACAGCGCCACCTGCGTGTTATCGTCCCAGGTTTGTGTACCCGTGATTTCGACCTTCGTGTGGGCTAGACCAAATAGCAGCGGCACAGTCTCCTGCAGTCTGAAGTATTGCCTCGGCAGCACACCTGGAGCAGACGTGGCAATGTCGGTCAGCGGTGGCTCGGTGCGGAGCCGCGATTCAGCCAGAGGTGCGTTCCCCGGCGTTGAAACCGTGTCCGATTCGAAGAGCTCAAAATCTGTGCATAGATCAGAGAGACGAGCCACTTTCTCTATCTGATCTCCGTGGGCAAGTACTGGAAAAGTGTCTGCTAGCGAACGGTTGAGCACGATCGAGTAGTCCGAGCGAAAGTTTTCATGGTCGGGATAAGGAGTTGATAGCAGCGATTGGTCTTTTTTAGATGGTTCTGACATGGCGTTCGTGGTCAAGGAGCTGGAGATACGTATACGTCATCATTTGGCGCAAAGCATTTGTGTCTCATTGCGGCCGCCCGGCGAGCCTGGGTCCGCCGGTCCGGGGTCAGGCTGGTGAGTGCATGGTTGGAAAATACGGTGTTTCGAAGGGTGCAGCTAGCTTGCTGTAGGGACGAGATGACAGAATAGAGCGTAGAGTAATCGCTGTGCTGTAAATTACTTACGGTCATCGCGAAGAAAGCGAGCTGCAGCCACACGATCTGCGTATAGCCTCCAAGCCCCAGCTTATTACCTATAATCATGTGTTGAACCATGAGGTGAGCTGGATTGAGCAGCGTTTCTCGAGCTATTCATCATGTCAATTCTGATACCATCCCGTGTCAGCGATAATGCGGAGTTGTGTGAAGTAAATATCGCATGCATTGTATGCTGCTGCAGTCTGCACTCGATGAGCTACAAGTGAAGCAGCTTACACTTGGTAATCGTAAGTAATTGCAGAGTCACAGGGCAATTCACGAATGGTGAGTTTCGCTCAGAGCATTCCTCGGCTTTTGATAATGCCAGCCCATCCTTTTATCACATAATTTGCGAATAACCCAGTCTCGTCAAGCACGGATCCCAGCTTGGAAGACGCGTCAAGGAGTGAATCCAAAAAGTGATAGGCAGTGTTGGGTGATGTGATCTGGTGCAGCTCTAATACAGGACGTCAGCGCGTACTAGTCAGGGATGATTACAGGTTCACCCACCAGCAGCGGCGTAAATTGCAGCTAGTGACGCGCGCCTTGTATAATAAGACGTCTAGCAGAAAGCCCGTTAGTTTGCCATTCCACACTAAATGACATATACTCTCACCCCAGTATTTGCATCCTTGGTTATCCAGCACGCGTCGTCTGCTACCTTCCCGGCATGTCTCAAACCCGGTTGCGGGTCCAAAGGCGGTAAACCAGAAGTTGGCGATGCCAAAAGTGCGAAAGCCTATAAGTAGAGAATTAGCCTGGTTTACTTGAAAGACGAAGAAAGTCCAATGCACCTCTGGTAAGTAGGACAATACAGGTTCATTGCAAGCCAACCGTGCGCGAAGCACCTCGCGTACAGTGGGTGCAGGTACCAACTTCATCCTTTCGCGCGCGTCGTCTTGCCAAGCCGTGATAAGTGCCCTCCGCGAATCATCTCCCTGCCCGAAAAGTGATGAGACGGCCGCGTCTGACAGCGGTTGTGTGTGTGGTGTTGGCAGCGAGAGTGCGGACAGAGCAAGGGCCTGGCGTGTGAAACCGTGCTGGGGTACGAGAGGAATGGCAAGCTTGAGAAGTTGTGTACTAACGCGACATGAGCACTGCCCAAGAGAATAGGGAGGGGGAACGCTCACCCTGCACTGGCCATAGCGTACTGAGTAGCTGTCAAATCGAAAGAGCGCTTGCCAAATTGAGCGCGAACGTCTTTGCATCTCACCCTCATCTTTCAGCTGCTTGGGCGGCTTATATTATTGGTTTCTATCGCTTGCCAGCTCCTTGATACTTTCTTTTGAATATGCCATCTGATTGGGGTAAAACAAAAAGCTTTCCTCACTCCGATCTCGACATTCGTAGCTCCTAACGCATACACCCAGAAGGATCCGACGATGAGACCACTGCGGCCAGCCCGCCCCCTAAGGTCGTCAAAAAGGCTGTGAAAACTAAGTGGGAGGGAGAAGATGAAGAGGAGGACAGCCCAGTCGTGCGTTACTTGTCCGATTGATCATCATCGCTGCGCTAATCTCCCTATGCATGCAGAGCGATTGGGAACAGTCTTCCGAGGAGGAGGAAGAGAAACCTGCGGCAGCACCAGTAGCACCCCCGAAAAAGAAAGGTAGCTTGAAGGCAAAGCTGGCGGAGATCGAGGCGAAGAAAGCAGCACGGGCGGGCGATGATGACGAAGAAGAGTATGACTCCGATGAGGTACTGGACCCCCGTGAAAAGGCACGAAGAGACAGGGAACGCGAATTGAAAGCCGATCTCGACAACGCTGCTGCTTTACTAGGAACTGCCGCTCTTGGAGGTGAGTTAATAATATACACACTGAGTATCTATCAATCAATTTTATATCAATGCAGGCACATCATCTAAAGAGCTCGATACCATCATCTCCGCCGATCCTCGCACTAAAGACGATTTTGCTAAACTGTCTGGACAAATCATCGAATACATTACCAAGAGACACGCCAACAAGCCTCTTTACCCTGCCTTCGTCGAGATGCATGTGCGCGCCCTTGCCGAGCCGCTCAAAGACGTAGAAGTGCGGAAAGCTGCAAGTGGCCTTACTACCTTGGCCAATGAGAAGCAAAAGGAGCAGCGGGATAAAGCGAGTGGGAAGAAGAAGCCTAAGTCTGGTGGAAAGCCCGCTCTCGGCGCAGCTAAATTGACCAGCAAGTACGTTTTGATCTTCAACGCACACTGCAAGATCCTGATTTAATATTTGCCACAGGCTTGATACAGGCGTATATGATGAAGCACTTGACGACTTTGGAACAAACGCTGACGATTTCATGTAAAGTGTGGACTTTACCTGTAGCGCATATATCTGTATCATTTTTGTGCTAATAGTTCACCTTGTTGTATGACATAGTCCAATGCAAGGATAATATTTTTCATACTAGTAATGAACCGTTTGTCTACTCCTCGCCATCAGGCTCGTCCCCGCTATCCTCGTTATCGCTCACAACCCCGACGATCCCGGCACCTTGCTTTTCTCGAAGCACGCGTCCTGCTTCGGCCAGCTTCTTGCCAAACGCTTTCCTTGCTCCTTGTGCAGCAGCCACATCCCATATTTGCACCTTGGCTTTTGATCCCGCCGCCGCCAGCGTCAACGGGTCGTCTGGTGAGAATACTGTCGAGAAAACCTTTCCCTGAAACACAAACTTAATTAATGATAATGATCAAGGCGATATTGACAGCAACTCACGACTCCTAGATCTCTTGACGCGACCATGCTCACGGACGGCTTGCCTCCACCAGCATCGATGACATTCCACACCTTGACCATTTTGTCTGTCCCACCAGTGGCGATGCAGCCACGGATGTGCGGTGAGATGTCAAGAGACGATACAGCCCCGTCATGGGCAGATAGAGTATATCGCGCAGGAGAAGGCGAGCTGAGATCTGTGGGTAGCGTGCGTGCATCAAAATTGAGCACAAGTCCGTTTTCAAGGGATACCTGTGCGATTTTAGATTAGCAATATTAGGACCGGTAGATTTGTGAACGACTCACGAAGAATCCGTGACTTTCCCAAGGGTCCCATCTGAGTGCTTCTACATCAGCACCCACGACGGCACCAACGCCAGCATCTGGAGCACGGGTATCGAAGGTCCTAACTGTGCGGTCGTAGCTTCCGCTCAGTAACACCGTCGGCTCTTTCTCATTCCACTGAACTGCCTGCACTTTATCTTTGTGCACCTTGTCAAAGCTCCGTATCGCTCCCCCTGCACCCTCGTCCCCGCCCGCAATCGTTGGATCGCGGCTCAAGTCCCAAAGCTTGATTGTCCTGTCAGCAGAGGCGGAGGCGAGCAAGTTTCGATGCGTCTTGTTCCACGAGAGGGAGAGCACAGCGTCAACATGGTGCGCCGTAGAAGCAGCGCGGTGCTTGGTCTTCTTGCGCTTTTTCTTGCCAGTGCCAAGAGGTGTGGGTATGTGCGCGGCGGTCTTGTCAGGGCGGCCGAGAACGATATCGGGGTACATCGCTTCTACAACGTCGAGTGACCAGACCTCGATTTCGGGATCGAGGGTACCGACGGCTATGTAGTTGCCGAATTGTTTCGTGGGCGCCGGAGGAGCGCTTGAATCTGATGAGGTAGATGCCATTGGAGGGAAATCGAGCCACTCTAAACAGAGAGGGAAGTTGGGTAACATGAGATCGTGGTGGGCATAGAGATTCTCTTCAGATTCGTCATATACGTAAATCTCGAGCTGTGATATTTCGTCTTCCGTTTTGGCGACAACCAGGAGATTGTCTGTGGGTAAAACTTCAAGTTCTTTTCGTTCGTCGTCTTCGTCATCCTGCAAATTACTAGATTAGAATGCTCAGTCACTGGCAGCTCCGGAGCATGCAGTACCTCTTTCAGCGTGATGTATGGATCCTCCTCGTTGTCACGATAGTACGTGAGGCCTTTGATGTTGCTGAAAGGTCCAACATCTATGGGGGAGGTTCATGATCTCGAAAGACTATGATCGCGTCGTTGAACTTACCGGTCACTCGGCTCTCGTCTTCGTCGTAATCGTCGAGGTTATACTCCGCCAGATCATCACCCTTCGCCGCCTTCTTTTTGGACGGATCCTCATCTATATCCATGGTCTCATCTTCATCGCTGTGGACCCCTGTTTCAGTTCGAGAGCCATGCTTGAATAGAGAGATACTACTCACTCAACCCACGCATCGTCGTCTGGATCCTCGGCATCATCGCCTTCATCGCCTTCTGCTCCTTTCCCCATCGTCTTGGCAGCTTCATGGGCTCGTGCGAGCTCTGTTTTAGCATCCTCGAGCTCGATGCGCGCGAGCGCGCTGACTCTCTCTAGTTCCTTGTCATCGAGGACATATTTTGCAGGATGTTGGGCTGATACGCCTCTCTTCACCCTATGATTGCAGTGATAATATTAGCGGGATATCTCACAGAGTTGCGGACTGGGTTTACCATGCTACCGAGGAGATGAGACTGCTCATCGTAGCTCGCGACTTGTGTCAACTTTTTTTTGTCGATCATCTCTCTTCCATCGGGCAGCCGGCCCGGGGAGTAATGCTTCCCTTCTGCTAAATGGCTACGTTAACCGGCGTGAGTTGACCGTGACACTGCTGAACCGCCTGGCTCTAACCTTTCACTCGTACCACCATCATCTCCGCACTATGCGAGACGCTATCGCAATTTCTGCTCGTTCTCTGAGATATTCTCGTCACCAGCACGTTCATGACCCTTAACCTGTCCCATAACATACTGGTTGAACCGAGGTTTAAGCACGGCCCGACCTGCATTTGCAATGTATTTGTGCCTGCCTAACAACTGGAGGTCTGTGCGCTGACAAACGCGCTGCGTACAATCCCGCTGTGCATCAATCTATCTTTGGCAACGGTCCTGGAACTTGTTTCGATGAATTGTCGGTCACTGGGGGCGACACGATGATTCCATTTTTTCTGCGACGAAATGCCGTGTGTGAATATAAGCTCTTCAAAGTTTGAACCACTATCTGTGGACCATCTAAGTATCTCACTGGGAACGCAATGCTTTTGTCGCTATCCCTCTCCGCGCTTCTCTCTCTGGTGCCGTTAGTCGCCGCCCAGGGCACCGCTTGGTCCCAATGTCAGTAACTCAGTCCATGCCACTCTGAATCTGCTCTTTCTGATACTCCCATAGGTGGTGGAGTCTATTGGACTGGTGCAACCACTTGCGTTACCGGGTGGACCTGTGTAAGTGTTAACAGCATAATCATGCCGGAGAGCCGACTAAATTATCTCACCTAGGTCTACAGTAATCCTTACTACTCTCAATGCCTTCAGGTCAGTGATATTTACCATTATGTTGTGCAGATTCTCAAGTATCTTTAGGTCACCACCACCTCTACAACCTCTAAAGCATCTTCAACCACAAAGGCCTCCAGCACGACCTCTTCAACCACGAAGGTCTCCAGCACGACATCTTCGTCCAGCACGACATCTTCATCAACCACGACGTCGTCAACTACGTCAGCCTCTGCATCGGCTACTGCAGATGGTCTCAACATAGCTGCCAAGGCTGCTGGCAAAAAATACTTCGGATCAGCAACCGACAATCCTGAGCTGACTGACTTGCCTTATGTGGCTATTTTGAGCAATGCGAGTGATTTTGGGCAGCTGACGCCCGGAAACAGCATGAAATGGGTAAGTTAAATAGTCCGGTCTGATTGCTAGTACTCAAAGTTACCATAGGACGCCACAGAGCCCGAGCAGGGTGTCTTTACCTTCGCTGGAGGCCAAGCGATTGTATCTTTGGCTCAGTCCAATGGTCAGCTTATCCGAGGTAAGATTATAAGCATGCTGCATAACCATCTTTACTGTAAAGCTTATGACCCTTTCAAGGACATAACTGTGTCTGGTACAATCAACTTCCCGACTGGATCGCTGCTGGAAACTTTGACAACGCGACTCTCCTTTCTATAGTCGAGGAACATTGCAGCACGATTGTGGGTAACTGGGCTGGTCAAATTTGTGAGTTGTTTCTGACATCGTGATACACCATTGACTGACATCGCATGAAATAGACTCTTGGGACGTAATCAACGGTATGCATTGGCAACACATATTCCGAACATCAAATTAATCATCTAACTTCCCTCACATCAGAACCTTTCAACGATGATGTGAGTCAGCTCTTTTCATGCAATGTACGTATCTCATCTTTTGCATTGCATTGCAGGGTACATTCCGTGAGGACATCTGGTATAACGTCACCGGCACGAGTTACATCCCAACCGCTCTACGCGCCGCACGCGCCGCCGACCCCGCCACCAAGCTCTACATCAACGACTACAACATCGAAGGCACTGGTGCCAAGTCCACCGCGATGGTTAACCTCGTCAAGAGCCTGCAGGCCGAAGGTGTTCCCATCGACGGTATCGGCATCCAGGGCCATCTCATCGTCGGCGAATTGCCTTCGACGATCCAAGAGAACATCGAGCAGTTCACCGCACTTGGTGTGGAGGTCGCGATCACGGAGCTGGACATCCGCATGACTCTGCCATCGACGGACGCGTTGCTCGCACAGCAAGCGATAGATTATGGGACCGTCATCACCGCGTGCAAGAACGTCGCAGGGTGTATCGGTGTGACTATATGGGACTATACCGATAAGGTATGCCGCATTTCTATCTCGTTGGCTGATGGTAATCCTTACTGTTTGCCCAACAGTATTCTTGGGTTCCTTCAACTTTCTCGGGCCAAGGCGCTGCATGCCCATGGGATGAGGCGAGTCACTAGCTCATCTATTTCCTCCTCCCATCCACTTATTCTTTATTCTACAGAACCTCGTGAAGAAGCCGGCATATGACGGTATCCTGGACGCTTGGTAAACCTAGTGAAGTTAAGCCAAGTACGCATTTCTACGGGATATATACATCCAGTTGCCACAACCATATAGTGTTACTCCAATGCTAAAGCGGACTATTAACCGCCTTTCATTTTGCGCTGATCCGATGCGAATAGTAGGTCCTTGAGCGAGCGAGACGTGCAAGTGGGAATCTGTACATCCTGTCTTGGCAACACAGAAAACTGGCTTGCTCCGGACTTCGTTGAGTATGTATAGGTACTCGCACCTAAGGTGGGAGAGTCCAAATCAGCAATACTTTATACAGCATTATTCTTGCACGTCCAAGGAGCCCCGCTCTGTATTCACAACTATTCACAACCTCGTTACAGACCAGACCAACCACAGAACGACGAAAGGTTGGTCCCCCTTCGCTGGGTCCCTCCTTTCATGCTCCCTGATCTCCGCGTCCACGCGCACCTTCCCCCGTTCGAACACGCCCCCGTCCCACAGCTCCGCCCAGCTCTCCGGCGAGTGGCAGAATACGCTCGCGCGCCGCGCACCCGTCTTGAACCCGCGCTCGCGCAGCCCGTTGTGCGAGCCAAAGATCACCGAGCCCGGCTCAGGCGCGAGCAGCGCGCCGAGTGCGTGCGCCAGCTTGCGCTGGGGCGCCTCGTCGAAGAGGTGGAAGAGCGAGGAGGCGTGGATGGCAGAGACGTGTCCGCGGAGCGGGTTCAGCGAGGTCAGCGTGCCGAGCGCGGGTCGCGGGGTGCTAGGGGGTGTGTAGAGCGGCGGGGTGGGCTCGATATGGGCGGCGTCGAAGACGTCGCCTTCGATGAAGGGCACTGGGAATGGGGCTACGTATAGATCGTTCCCCATGTCCCAGAAGTCTGCGCCGAGTTCGGAGTCAGGAATTGAGGGTTCCATCGGCATGTCGAGCTCACCTTTGTGCAAATCCGAGCCTATGACGCCGGTTATTGGAAAGCCATCAGCCACGGCTTTCCTGAGATCATTCCCAACTGATTAGCGGTCAGCAAGATTCGGTCTAGGGCAACAATCGGACTTACAGCAACATCCGATATCGAGTAGAATGGCGCCCTCACGCTCTTTCCCCAACTTCAAGACATCCTGATAGACAGGCTGCCCCGCGATTTTGAGGCTGCTTTGGATCAGCATCAGCTCTGGGATCTGAGGAGGCAACGTACGTGGTGAACGCGAAGCGCCTGATGCAAGAATACGGGTGAACCTGGGCGGTCACACATCAGCACTAGCCTAAAGCTGGGCTGCCCTTGCTTACCTGGTACGCTTTCTCCTGAATAGCGACGAGATGCTCCTTCAGCTGCCCATCATCGCGAATTCCTGTCTGCTGATGCAGGAAATCCCTCTCCTGCGGCGTGAGTGCGTAGAAGAATTCGTGGTCAAGTTCGGGCGTGTATCCTCCAGACGTCGAGCGATCGGGGTTGAGGGAAGACATGGTGGTATGAAGGGAGATCTGCGATAACCGGGTCCCAGCCTGAGGCCATTCGCCATCGCCGATAAAGATAGCACTGGCAGGACGATGTATATAATAGGTGTGCAGCCGAGTTGCCGCGAACCATTCTCGTCGCAAGTGGGGTGATCACAGCGATTTGCCGCACGTGACTGCGCCAGTGTGCCTCGGATTTACCTCCGTTATGCCCGCCCGATGCGTCCGTGGATTCCGTTATGCCCGCCGCTCGACGGGAACGAGGAAGCGAAGCCTCGGTAGCTGTATCACTTGCTTTACAACGTACTTGTCCATTCTGCCGCTTTGATGTCTCCCAGCTTGTTCACCAACGTCCTGATCCGCCGTCCGAAAGCTCTCCCGCTCCAATATAGCCCGTGTTAGCCTCTTTAGATGCTCTCTACAATCACCTAGCAAAGTTCCATTCGCATCACTGTATAATTGGGCCGCTGGGCTTTAATCGACAATCGCCCCGTTTCTCCTTCCGCTCCCCATACCCATAGGGAAAATGTTCGTGTGTATCCGTTTTACCATGGGTCATCTTGCTGTCTGCTGACGCCAAACCCTGCCATAGAACTCCCATCGTGCAGTTTCGTACTGAAGACATAAAGCGGCATGAACACCAACGATTTTTGTCGGTCAGCTCTGAACCTCGCCGACTCCTGATGACCGAAGTCGATGGGCGGGCTCATGTTCGCTGCTCGCACGTGGTGTCTTCTCGATCCGGCAGTGCAGCTAGGCTCGCTCCCTCATCGACCATCTTTCAAGACGACCGAGCTGAACACGAATGGCTACCTTCCACACTGCAAGGCTGAGGTCTCAGGCGAGAGTGACAAACATCGCCGGCTCCCATATCACCTTCCATCAGTACTTCCTGGGACCTGTCTATCGTGCGTTTTAAATGCCATTCGAGAAGACATCACCTTCTCCATCACTAATCTATCTCCTTACACAGTTTCAAATGGCGAAACTCTGAACCCGGTCGTGCGTTCACATGGCAATACTTGTTGCCCAGTTTACTGACATCTAGTACAGCCCGACCAATCGCAGAACACTGCATCGCGAGATCTCTCCTCAGATACCAGCGACGGAGGATCACGCCAGATGACGGGCGCTGGTGGTGCGATGGCATATACGGAAAGGGGCGAAATGGTGCGTGCTAACGGCATATCTTATCTGGCGCTCCGTCTCACCGAAATCACAATATTGGTAGGACATGCCAGTTGGCACCACTGGTCTAAATTCTCAGCCTGCACCTGCACCACGCAGGAGGCGGGGATTTGTTGCTGCGACGAAGCGTATCATCACGCAGCTCAAGATCTCGCATCACTAATTGAGCTCATTACCTCACTCATATCATGCAACATGAACGCCCATGGTTTCTACATGTGTTTGACTTCGTACTTCCATTATGACGACTTGCGCTTGCAATATATCTTCTCTTTCAATGCCAAGGATTCCATTCGCATGATCTCTTCCCCGGCTACCTCGCCTCACCTCAAAATCGCGAGAACCGAGGACGGCATCGATGGCATGCCGCAGGATTCAGCATAAGGGCACTCGTCGTATCGTCCTGCGAGCTAGGACAAGAATTCATCTGCAATGCCGATTCAGAAGATATCCTCTGGATCCTAGGCTTGCATTGCAATATCAATGCTTCCCGCCCAAGCCCTCGTACGCCACTAGATCAATGGCCGGAGAGCTTGGGAAGTGGATTTGCAGCACCGGGCAATCCGATGGTGCTGACAAGCCCAAAGAGCAGCATACAGGAATCCCTCCCGATTGAAGAGCACGAAACGGCGAAGGTTCATCACAAGGTCCGAGCCTAACTTCGTGGGCGCACGTTGGGCGGTAGATCGCGTTTTCTACCTTTTGATTGCAATCTATCTCCTAGCATGTCTCATGCAAGTCGACATCCGCCGTCATTCTTCGCATCGCATACAGGAACGAGCTGCAGGATGTCAACGCCCGCGAGCCCCTGGTAGACCATGGGGACGAGACCCTCGCAGCTCGTCAGATGCTCCTGCTTGAACAGCCAGAGCCTCGTTGCATTCTTACTGCTCTGTCGGCTCCCAGTTGTCAATTATCCGTCACGCCCCAAATGCCACTGCTTTGTTCTCCTCTGTCGCTGCTTTGTTGTCCTCTGCCGCTGCTTCGCTCCCCTCTGCCGCTGCTTTGTTCGGCGACGTGTCGCTGTACAGTCGCGCCTCAAGGCAGTCGATTTCCTTTGTTATCCTGCTGCTTTGTGCACCCCTGTTAAGTCGCACAACAAAGCAATCGACAGCTGCTTGTCAAATGATATCCTATTCCGTTCTGATTGTACGTATCTGACTCGAAGGGACTCATGATCACACGCACCTCATGACCTAGCCCACGCTCCACCCTACCCGCTTGCGCTGCACCGTCCAGGTAATTGCAACCCTATCAGCTCCGCTCCTCGTGCCTCCGTAGACATATAAAACAGCTGCTGTCCGAAGCAAACGACATACAGCCCCGCAATTCCCTCATCAGCAACCCTTATTTCTGAACGACATGGACTCTTCAAATTCAGTACTCTGTTCTGATAACTTTGCACCGTTTCAACAGCCCCAGCCCCCCCAAGCGATATTCTCTCCCAAATTCGGTGAGTGGTCTAAAAACCCGTTCGCTGTTCTTGCTAAAGACCTGACATTAGCGAGCCCTGCTCGGGTGGCCTATTCGACGCCCAAGATATGCATCCCTTCTACCAAAGGGACGCGGCCACCGAGATAGAGGGCCACAATGGCCTGGCCGAGTAAGTAGACCCCCTTCTCCCACGATAGATCAAGTTGCTCACGCACATTTTGTAGCGCTTCCATGCTCCAGCCGCCCGATTCAATCCCTAGCTATGAGCTGTACGGAAGGTACACTATCTATCTATTGTCGGTGAGATCTCGGCTGATGGCACATCCACAGCGCGTCGAACGAGCAAGGCGGCTTATTCGACGAGGTCGGGATCGCGCTCGAGGGTGCTACTCAGGAAGAGGTCAGTCTGATTAATTAGCCGTGTTCTCCCCAGGACTGACGCATCACACAGTACGCATCCTCATTAAATCCTTCCAGTTAGGACGCCCAAACGGGTGGTCTGACTGAAGAGACTTCGGGTTTCAAACGAAAATCAATTCAATCATCAAGGCCCGCCAGGGCGCCACAGAACAACATGCACCGCGCGCTGATACGGGTGCGCTCTTCTGCCAGGATCAGTGATGCTGGCCGGAGCGCACGCCCGCGATTCCAGTGCACGACGTGCGGTCAGATTTCAGTCCTTCTTGGCAATGTCCTTTCGTGCACTGGGATATTGTCAAGAAGGATTATAAGGAGATATGCGGGCGGGGGGGGGGGGGGTCGGGAGAGGCGGGGCCAAGGGAGCCGTGGCCGCAACGCGGAAGCGTGGCTCGAGAGGACGGGGTTGATCAGTTCGTGAGGATCGCCATCGAGATTTTCCGTTTACTGTACCTGTCAATTTCTTACTTCCCCTGCATCCAAAATGATATGCCTATCCTTGTATTCGAGTTCCCGAAATCTGCTTATCGAGCGAACCGATCGAGTGCGACGAGAAAAGATGAGAGGACAAGTGTTTGAAAGCGTCCGGCTTAGGCGACGGGAGTATATACTCTCGACATGCTGCGTCTGTGCGTGTCTTGCAGAAGATCTACGAATTAATTCTATGACTCGAATATAATAAATGTGCTTGCGCATCGACGATCTGTGGCGCTTGGATTTCAACATTACGGGCAAGAGTACTCCAGAATATAATGCATTTCACGGTCCAACGCACCGCCCCCGCATGCGCCTACCCCTCAAAAGGCGCGAACTTGCTCATCTTCCGCAGCCGCACGCCGTAGTGCATGAACAGAAACGGCACGGGCACCGCAAGCACCGCGACGCCCCCCAGCACGCTCATCGCCGGCCCCACGCCCATCGCATCGAACATCGGGCGCGCCGCGAGCGGGAGCCCCGCCGCGAGCACGCTGCGCAGGAACGTGTTCGCGGACACCGCGCTCGCCGCATACAAGCCATACGTGTCCACCAAAAAGTTCACGCACTGCTGGAACACCGTGTTGAACCCCGCGCCGATGAACACCGCCGCCACGACCGGCGCGGGCCAGGGCACGGACGGCGCGGCGGTCCACCCGAACCAGAAGAGCCCCGCGGCGAAGAGGAGCCCGCCGAGCGCCATGGGCGGGAGGCGCGCCTCGGGCACGGGGCGCCCGTGCGCGGCGGCGGCGATGCGCGCGTAGCGGCGCGCGTTCGCGAGGTTGATGAGGACGGCGGAGAGGACGCCGACGAAGAGCCCGAGGAAGGGGAGCGTGCTGCGCACGAGCGGCCAGCCGCGGTGCTGGGCGAAGACGATGGGGAAGACTTCGAGGGTCATGTAGAGGAGCGCGTAGACGAAGGACGCGTAGAATGCTGCGTGGGGTCAGTAGGGTAGGGGAGGGGGGAGGGGAGGGGGCGTACCGATGGCGGCGACCATGGGCTCGGTGACGAGCATGCGCAGCGGGCGCGAGAGGTGCTTGGTAATGACCGTCTTGGGGTCGAGCTTCATCCGCTCGTGCGGGTGCCACAGCTCCGCGTTCCCCGTCTCCCTGCGCAGGCGCTGCGCCTTGCGCTTGAGCAGCACCGGCGCGTACGTCTCCGGGAGGCACACCGCGCCGACGGCCGTCACCGCCAGCACCCACATCGCGAGCACGTACTGCGTCCAGCGCCAGCCGAGGTGCGGGTTCGCCGTGATCGCGCCGCCGATGATGGGGCCGAGCGTCGGCCCGCCGACGACGGCGACCGCGTAGAACGTGACGGCGGTCCCGCGCGCCTGCGGGCTCCAGAGGTCGCCGAGCGCGGCGGAGACGTTGCTCACGGGCGCGGAGCCGAAGAGGCCGCCGAGGAGGCGCGTGGCGAAGAGCGCGGCGGGCGTGCGCGCGGCGGCGGTGCCCGCGGAGAAGGCCGCGAGCGCGAGCAGCGGCGGGAGCATGCTCCAGCGGCGGCCCCAGATCTCGGAGATGGGCGCCCAGAGGAGCGGGCCGAAGGCGAAGCCGACGCTGCAGGCGTTCGTGTCAGCGGGGCGTAGAGGGGGAACTAGGGGCGACGTACATGTAGAGCGAGATGAGCAGGACGGTGGCCTCGGAGCTGAGGCCGAAGTGGGCGGCGATGGCGGCCTCGGCGGGGGAGATGATGCTGGAGCCCAGGCTCGCGGCGAGGGCGAGCATGCCCAGCTGGAACGTGATCCAGCTCTTGTACGCCGTGCTCCAGTTGCGCGGGTTCTCCTCGTCGTTTTCGTCCCACACGACGAGATTCGGGTCTCCTGGCTGCGTGTCTCCGCTCCGAGGCTGAGCCTTTTCCTCGTCGGTCACCGGTGGTGGTGCTTTAATGGTGCTGCTTGCGCTCGAGGTCATCGCGCGCTTGAGTGGAGGACATCCTCGTCAGACATGGTGGGGAATATATATGAGGCCTCGATCACGAGAAGAAGACGGAAGATCGGCATGATGATGCCAAAGCGGCGGCTGGTATTTTTGTCATGGTTGGTGAGGAGCAAAGCAAATAAATCCGAATAAACCCGATGCGCGGCTTCAGTAAACAGCCGCCGGTGCGGAGGCTCCGCCAAAGCTCCGTTTGTAAGCTGCCACTGGTGCGGTCCCCATCGCCCCGCAGCCGCCAGTGCCACGCTCGTTTGACTCTGATCACTCGGCTAACTTATCAGATACCAGTTATCATGCCGCCGCGGCGCTCTGACTGCGTGTCCGTATGCATCGATTTATCCTGTCATACTTTTGACTCACAGCCGTCCAAGCAGGAATATCTGAGTCGCGAACACCCGCGGCAGACTCTCGAAGGCTTCCCCATCATTAATATTGCGCTCCCGGACGATGCGCCGAGCGAGATATTTGCGGTGTGCGTGGCGCCCGATGCCGCCAAGGGCATTTCTGGACCGCTAACTTGTCGGGGGGTTGCAGTCTAAGGCGGTGGCGCGCCGCGCACCTCGGCCATCGTCCACAATCCGCGTCAACGGCAGCACTCGTGGCTTGCACAAGGCTAAACTGTGTGGCCTGTTTGACAATAGCCCGAGCGGGCGCGCGCCTGAGGCAAGGTCGTATATCATCTGTATGACCGCTAGAAAAGCGTCCCAGCGAGCAGCGTGATGCGCGTGGAGCGCGGGAGCGGCGGCAGGCTGGCGCGAAGATCGTGCCGTCGTACGGGCTGCCGACGGTGCCAGGGTCGGACGCGCGCACGGCGTACACGCACGCGTCGAAGAGGGCAAAGTGCGGGAGCGCGGAGCACAGCGTCTGCAGGAGGAACGCCGGCATGGAGGCGGCCGCGCGCGTGGAAGCGGGGAGGGCGGCGCCTTGCACGAACGACCGACGCTGCGGGAGTTGGTCGCCAGGTCGCACACGTCCCGGAGCGCGCTGCCGAGCGTGGGCTGGGGAGCGGGGAATTCGGTTGTCGGGCCCTCGCGGTCGGTCCCTGTACGACGTCCACTCGACCGCCCGCAGCGCCATGGTGAGCATATTCAGCTGCGCACGCTCCGTCGGCTTTGGCGTTCGCACACACGGCATCGACTCACCCCAGCGCAAATTCGAGGCACCCCGTATGTGAGCGCGACGTCGACGGACGTCGCCGCGTGGAACGCGCTCCACAGCGTGAGCGGGAGGGCGGCGAGGCATGTGTCGGCGCGCGGGATGAGGCCGGACAGCCTGCAGCGCGACACGCGTGATATGCGGGGGTGAGGTATGTGGTTGATATAGCTCACCATACTATTGCATCACTCATGGTTTCCTCGATAAACGTCCTCGCGGGTACCCCTGTGCGGCCTCCGAGTCTGGTAGTGTTAAATCTGTCTCTATCAGACAAGCTGATCTGGATAAGTTGCCTCCATTAGCTATGTGGTAGAATTTCATCACGCATTTTGACGCACCTAGATTCCCGCTGCTAACGTTCTAGACACGCGCGAAGTAACACACGAGACCGGTAGTACCGCTGAGGTATGTGCTCGCGGCTGATGTGAAATGATCTGCGGTTGCGTCCACAAGTCCTTTGGTCCATTCTTGGAGAGATTTGAAGTGATCTGCTGATGCAACATCGTCGACCCTATTGCCGTCGAGGGTCACATCACTGACGGGTCGCTGCGAATCCAACTTTGTGATTCCCTCAGGGAACACTAGCCGCGCATTCTTCTTGTGATCTGCGGTGGCGCCAAGAAGAGTGCGCGATTATAGCTGGTCATCCATCCGATTGGACGATTGAATTCATGCTGTGAATATGCATTGCACGCTGTCAGGGGCCAAGTCAAACCGTAAGTCTAATCCACTTGATCATTATCGCAGCAGTAGTAAAACAGAACTCCTGCGGAGTTCCTGTCTTCTGATCAACTTCACAATACTTAGCCTCAGCTGATGCATCAATTTGGCACAATAATTGCCCAATAGGATAATTATCCCGCCTTTGTGCAAGGTTCATTGGCCATCTACTGTAGGCCATCGTTCGCAGGTTCAGTCACGCATCACGGACGACTATGAAATAAACCTACAAGGTGTCTCTTGTCCCGCATCACGCAGATGATTTGTTGTAACTCAAATTTTCTAAAGGGAGCCTTGGTGGGAGAACGACAGCAATAGGCGTTGTTGAAACCTAAATCATGGTTGGTCAGTAACGGGAGCAAGTCTTCTTAGTACTACATCAGATCAGGGCGAGCAAGAGCATAGACAACAGAATCCCCAGGTGGAAACGAGGTCTTGCGGCTTGCCTAATATGAAGTTATGAACGTGCTCCAAAGTGTTGACTTGGCCGTTGGCCGTCAGGTTATAGCTCCGATATCACACTCAAAGCACATCTGTTGACTCGATCTGCATATTCTGAACGAAAAACTGAGCTGAAGTTCGTCCGGCACACGGTCCTTTAGGTCCTAGGAGCCGCTGCGGCTGTCGATCTACCCCTAAGTCCTCATCATGAACGGCATTTAGCAAAGTAACTCCTAACGAGGGAACATGTTACAGTTGCATACCCAGATTACCACGACTCGAATGAGATTTCAACCTTGTTGTGCTGGTTGCAGTTTCTTTAGCTTGGCGTCGCTGTATTAGGGATGTGGAGCAACGGGGAGCGGACGTAGCGGTGCGAATTGCCAACGCCCGCGGTTGCAATTTCAATATAATTCTGCTGTAACATGTGAAGAGACCTGCGCCGATAGCGAGACTTGCGGGATTGATCATAGGGTAACAGTATTTATATTACAATGTTGATAAGTGGAGGAGCGAGGGAGGGAATGGTTGCGTGAGAATATTAATAGTCGTCAGCCAATCAAGAAATCGTTTGAAATTTCGGTCTGGAAGGGGGTACCTCCGAAGAATGCACTCTCCCTCTCCCCTCCTCTTCCCTTCACGCATTTCCCGGCTTTTATCCCCCCCACCGCTTGCTGCTTGCCTATTGGTTGCCCCTGCTCTCGGTCTTTACTCCGTTGTTTGACGTGAGAGAAAGCCCTTGTTGGGATAGAGTGACGGCTGAAAGTCAAAGATTAACTGTGCATATCGGTGCGCATGCATGATCAATCGATGAATCGATGACGCATAGTAGCTGGCGGTATCTTGTTGCGCAGTGGGCAAACCTCTGAGATCTGGTTCATCAGCCAATGAGAGCGTAGGACAAGATACCGCGGTATCTTGCAAGATAGCGATCACAAACATCAAAACTGAGCTGTTTCCCTGAAGGCCCATAACTTGCTCTTTTCCACCCTTTCACTCAGCGCTCAGCCAGCTTGCCATAACATCTTGCACCTCATTCTCCCATGGAAGAATATCCTATGACACCTCTAGCAGATGTCCCTGGCGCTGGCTTAGGTGGTGCTGGCATTGGCTCAGGCAACATTGGCACTGATTCTAACACTATCCAAAGTGGGAGCAGTAAGTCGTTAGCTTATCACTGTCTGTGCAATGCATCTCATGAATATCTTAGCAACCAAAACGCGCCTCGAATTCTACGGTACGTCTGACGCTGACTCCCTTGCATGAGACATACTGACAATGCATTCTAAAGCATCTACATTGGAAGATGGCATGTGGTCCCTCTACTTGGCAGAAGCAGATAAGGTCGATGGAGCGCGTATGGAGAATTGGAAAAGTGACATGGATGCCATCCTCATATTTGTGCGTACCTTGACACTCTGTTTCGAGTTTCTGTCTAATGCACGAGCTTCCAACCTAGTCCGGCCTATTTTCTGCTGTTATCGCCGCATTTATCATCGAGAGCTACCAAAACCTCCAGCAAGATCCCGCCGACGTCACAATACTGCTCCTCGCGCAGATTTCCATGCAGCTCGCTGCAAATGCGAGCGCTTCCGTGCCTGCACTTTCGCCCGCTGCGATCCCGTTTCGCCCAAACAAATCTATGCAGGCCATCAATACGTTTTGGTTCCTCAGTCTATCTTTGAGCCTCACCTGCGCCTTACTCGCCACCCTTGTGCAACAATGGGCGCGGCAGTATCTTCAAGTCGTTCGGACACTGAAAGGGAAGAAGGACCGAGCAGCCCTCCGCGCGTACGTAGCGCAAGGTCACGAGAGATATCATGCTCGACAATTAGTAAAAGCCATGCCTGCGCTGTTGCACGCGTCGCTCTTTTTGTTTCTCGTAGGGCTGGCAGTATTCCTATACACCATCAACATGATCGTGGCATCGGTAGCTGTCCTTCCCACAGTTCTTCTACTCGCCATCTACATCTACATCACCTACCTATCTACGCGGGATTTAGACTGCCCGTATCAGACTCCGCTGTCCTTCTTCTTTTGGAGAAGTCGCCATTCGATTGGGGTTCGCGCTGGTCCGGTTGGGGCTCGCGTTGGTTCACCGGAGGAGGGCTCGGAAGCACTCAAACCAGAGATGGCTCGTCTTCGCGAAAAAGAGGCATTAGATGCATTCACAAAATCCCAAGCCCGGGCCAGGGCACTAGCATTCGTCCGCGAAGGTCTCGTAGGACGCGAGGAATACATATCCTTCTTCAAATGTTTGCCCAAATTCCTTGCGGCGCACGATGGATGGGAAGTGATGCACAGTACTTGGAAGCAATGGGCCGATGTGTGGCTCAACTTCCCCCTCTCCGACGTTGGCGACGATGCCGAAGCTGACCTTCCCTGGGTACGCTCAGTTTTTGCCACGGTGGCCCACAACATTGTGACGTCTCCCAAGCTATTATATCTCATATGGAGGTCATCTAAACAGCTTCGACACGACAAAGTTGACTCGTGTGACTTCCCCTTCCCCCAGGAACTGCAGATTTTCAAAGCGGTGAGGCGTATTCGTGATCATACTCGCAAACCGCTCGCAGCGCGGTACGCAATGTTGATCGAATTTATGATCGCAAAACAAAGTCGCCCAATGCAAGATACCTGGGGTGCTGACACGGTGGATCTTTTGACCAAGGACCCAAAAAAACCTTACACCAAATGGAAGGCCCGAGCCCTCCCTGGGACAGACGAGGGTATCATGCTCCAAGATACCCTTAGATTCATTACAAGCAGGGCATTCATTACACCTTTCCCAGAGGCCTCTCCAGTCCCTCCACCCTCCGATAACTCCCCGCCGTCCGAGGCCCCCCCTCAGTCATCCGGGGCCTCTCAACGGTCCACCGCCCGTCTACTCCCCGATGGTAATACTGCACTCTCTGGGGCTCCTCAACGGCCCGAGACTCCTCAACCCTCCTCGGCCCCTCCAACCGCCGCTCAAACCACATTGAACTACCAAATGATGATACCCGCGTTTGAATCCTTCGTCAACGAGGGATACGACGGCGGATCCGTCATTGCGTCGATCGCATCCAAGATATTCGAGGAGAACAGGATTGCATTACTCGGAGAAAAATTTCCCAATCCACGCCAGCATGGAGGGATCCTGACCAATTCACAAAGGAAAAAGTTCCTGGAATCTGTCGACAAATTGCTTAACTCTCAAACCGACAACACCAGCCTGACCCCTCTCGCGCACTTCTACGTGTTTGACATTGTTCGTGAATACAACTCCAAACCCGAGGGACCCGTCCAAGGGGGCGCGGAGCCTGATCTGCAGTGGATCACGTCTCTGGGTGAATTGTACGAGAATTACGTGAAGGAGTTTCGGGACAACTTGAAATTGAATTTAAAGAAAAAGCCTGGGTTTATCGACCCACTAGAGGAGCACTTCGATCGGCTCGGGAGCTTGTTTCCGTATTCCCACCGCAACAACACGACGAAAGAGACAGAGATTCTGGCTGAAACGATGAAGCGTAGCCAGCAGGATGCTGGGGGACGGCCGGTGCAAGTTGGCAGCCAGGGCGACGAAACAGAACCGGCACCTCCACGGGACACGCATCCCGGTCCTTCGAATTCAGCTCCTGGACCATCGACGCCCTCGCCGGCGGCTCTGGGTCCGAACGACAGCATGGCATAAGCCGGGCAGCGCGGTGGCATCGGTGCCGCCGCAGACAAGTTGCTTGTTCATAGCTCATACGGCTTGTATCTGCAGTTCATTGACTTCATTTTATCGTTCCGCCCAAGCCCCATCCTCTATGCCCAAACATGACTCGAATATTTACATTTTCCGTATCGATACTTCCTGTACGAATTGCAATGCATCCATGTCCTGGCTTCCCCCATATAACTAGTCTTACGAGCGCATCGAATTAATCCCGCAAACCGGGGATGGACATGCCAAGTATCGTATCGTATCATAAATAAGCCCAGAACGCCCACCGCGCGTGCTCAGTGCCGCAGCGATCCTCGTCAGCCGCACACATACGGCGCATGCACGCCCACCCAATAATAAGGATACACGCAACAAGCACGCTCGCGCTCACACGAGCCCCCCGCCGCCCATGCGCACCGTGTCCCCCACCGCGCGCACCACCTCGCTCCACACGCGCCCCACGACCCCCGCGCCCGCGCCCGCCGCCGCCAATCTCCTTCTCACCGCGTCCGCCGCGCCCACGCCCGCCACTCCACCCACCCCGCTCGCCTGCCGCCGCCGGATGCGCAGCACAAGCGATATAAGGGGGATAAGCACAAACAACAGCACAAAAGTATACACCCGCCCCGAGAGCTGCCCGCCGAGCGGCGCGAGGGACGCGCGGAGCAGGGCAAGCGTCGTCGGTGCGCGCACGGCCGCGGGGTGCGTGGGGGCGCGCGGGGGGCGCGGGACGGAGGAGGTGGACACGTTACTGGAGAGGGAGCGTGACCGGGGCGCGGGCGGGCGCGTGTGTTTGACGGTCGCGTCTGATGCTATAGAGGCGGAGGAGAGGGACGGCGCGAGGCGCGCGAGGCCGTGGCCGTTCGGGGTGCGCGGGACGACGGTGTGTGTGGAGGTCGTGGAGAGGGAGGAGGACGAGGAGGCGGCGGAGGGCGCGGGGGAGACGGCGCGCAGGGCCGCGGGCGTGGGGTGTGCGGGCGTGGGTGTGGGTGTGCGCGGGGGCGACGGCGGTTTCCGTGCGTCGAGGGTCTCGGTGTGAAGGGTTTGTAAAGACGATGCGAGGGCCTGTGATGGATCAGCCTCGGCACAATTCAGTGTAATTGAGGGCTCACGTTGCGCTTGTCGGCAGGCAGCTCCCCCTCGTACTGCAGGAACTCCTTTGCGTAGTCCCACTCCTCCAACCGTGGGAGGACGTGCAGGCAGTACATGTCCAGCACCTTCTCGTACCCCTCCCCATCCACTTGAGACTCCTCGAACTGGCCGCGCTTCGCGAGCCAGTCCTCGATCAGCGTGCGCCCCGCATCCGGGCAATCGAGCTTCAGGCTCGAGAGCACGAGCGTGATGAGCACCTGCGCCGGCAGGAACGCCGCGCTCGGCTTCCTGGGCGCATGCGCCGCGGGCGTGAACAGCGCCAGCGAGCGGTCGTGCAGCGCCTGTATCAGCGCCGGGGCCGCGAGCGCGCGGGTGTCGCGCAGCGCGGCGGGGACGGCCTTGTCGTCCGCTGTCGGAGCTGCGTACACGGTCGTGTCGAGCGTGATGCGCAGGACGTCCCATTTCCTGCGGTGCTCGGCCAGCGCGTCAGGCGCCGGCCCCGGCGGAGGGTGCAGCAGCGAAAATGCAGAGGCGATGAGGGCGTGCGTCTGCTCGATGTCGCGGTGGAGGAACGCGCGGGCGGCGCGGTTGTAGAGCGATCGCAGGGTGGCCGCGGTGGTCGTGCTGCTGGCGGCGGGGACGACGGGGCTGCCTTTTAGTGGGATGATGCTAGTGGGGTACTCTGTAGTGGTCATTGTCGCTGTGGGCATTGTGCGGCCAGCAGCTGGGTATGAGTATGAGGGCGAGGAGGAAGGAAGTGACTAGCAAAACACATGCGCAACCGGTAAATGACAGCCTGCGTCCGCCAGCCTCGGCCTTCGGCGCTCGACCACAGCACCTGCCCCACCCATCCCCTTTCCTAAACTTTCTCTCTTTCTCTAGCGTACATCCATCCAGTGGCGCGGACCTCAAAATCAAATTTCGAAGCTCCAAAGCCAAACGCCGAACACTACATACAGCCAGCCAATCAAATCGCCCACAAACGTCACTCGCTGATACCTCTGTATTTCTCGGGCGGGTTGTCTCTAGGCCTGTCCTTTGCCCTCTGCGGATCAAATGGCCCAAGGCCGGGCCAAACATGCGCCATGCCTGCCGCCAACCGCTCGTCCTCAGATCTCTCCCATTTCAGCCGCAACGCCGCCGAGAAAGGCAAATCAGGGGTATTCAAATTCACCTCGCCCCGAGTAGGGCATCCAAGTCCGAATCGGCCGATCGCCCTCGGCCCATCCGGACGTTCCGGCGTGCCCGCTCATCCGCCGCTGGATTGAAACAAGTACATTTCGCTCTGTGCCTGGCATCGTTCGTTTCCGCTACTCAGTGGCAAGCCTGCTCGTCCGCTCTCAAACCCGCCCCTGTTTTCGTCCCGTGCTCGATCTCGCTCCTCGAAGCTATCCCTATCGTCGTTGATAATCTTTGGGCATCCCGTTCAGGATCCCTCTGGGCATCTCGTGCCGCATCTCTTTGGCCATCTCTTTGGGCATCGCGCTCAGCATCCCTCTGAATGTCCCTTTCAGCGTTCCTCTGAGCATCCCGTACAGCGTCTCTTTGAGCATCTCTTGGCGTATCCAATCGGGCACCCCATCGTGCATCCCATACAGCATTCCGTGGAACTGGCAGGTTTTCCTGTATTGTGGCGAGGAGATCGATAATAGACATGAACTCCGTTGAATGTGGGACGTGTCTCAAGCAGTGTGATTTGTGGAACAGGAGAAGGCGCACTCATTTCACCTATGCCACGTATGGATATAGACACAGCACATCATCCAACATATATGGGACTCCCCTCCGGCATTGGCCACTTGATCGGTGAGATAGGATTTTAGCAGCTCCTGCTGTGCAAGACCGTCGCATATAGTATGGCTCTAGATACCGACACGACTCCGCTATCCGCGCGCGAAAAAGCCGATAACGGCGCCCGTAGCGCTGGGCGCAATCGTGCTCCCCAGCAGCCCCGTCCGCGCCCACGCGTCCACGAGCAAATTCCCCCACCCGACCACCCACGCCGCCGCCCACGCGCGCCCCGCCCACCCCCTTACCCGCCGCCCGCTCACCCGCGCGAACAGCGCCTCCAGCACGCACCCGCCGCCCATCGCCAGGAAGAACCCGCCGACGCGCGCAAAGTGCAGCGTCCCCCACATGCCCCACATCCCCCAGTCGTGCAGCACCGCCGAGAGGAGGAACGCGCCGAGCACGCCCGCGCGCCCGAGGAGGGGGGTGAGCGGGTGCACGCCGACGCGCACGAACGCGCTGCGGAAGAGCTGGTGCCACCCCGCGCCCCAGAACTGCGCGACGCCCGCCGCGGCCCACGGCGCGCCGAACAGCGGCGGCCAGCGCGCGGGGCGCTGGCGGAAGAGCAGGATGAAGTTGATGGTGTTCAGGTCGTAGATCATCTGGATGACCGCGTAGAACAGCGTGCCCGCGAGCAGCGTGATGCGCGTCGAGCGGGCGTAGCGCGCGAGCGGCGGCAGGCTGGCGTCGAAGATCGTGCCGCCGAACGGGCTGCCGACGGTGGCGGGGTCGGACGCGCGCACGGCGTACACGCACGCGTCGAAGAGCGCGAAGTGGATGAGCGCGGAGCGGAGCGTCTGCAGGAGGAACGTGGGCGTGGAGGCGACCGCGCGCGTCTCGGCGGGGAGGGCGGGTGCGTGTGGGAAGGACCACCCGACGCCGCGGAAGTTGGTCGCGAGGTCGCACGCGTCCCAGAGCGCGCTGCCGAGCGTGGGCGGGGCGGGGAGTTCGGTTTTCGCGTGCTCGCGGTCGGTCCGGCGCAGCGGCTCTCTGTACGACGTCCACTCGACCATACGCAGCGCCATGATGAGCATATTCAACTACAACGACATTTCGTTAGCTTTGCGTCTGAGCACACCGCAGATCACTCACCCCCAGCGCGAAGTCGAGGCACTTGAACCCCGGGTCTCCATATGTGAGCGCGACGTCGACGGACGTCGCCGCGTGAAACGCGCTCCACAGCGTGAACGGGAGGACGGCGAGGCGGAGGGCGTGCGTCCCGGGGAGGATGGCCAGCACCGCGGTGAGGTAGTACGCGAGCATGGGGGGGAGGAGCGTCGTGAGCGCGACGGCGGGGGTTATGGGCAGGCGCGTGTCCGCGCGCGGGGCGAGGCTGGACAGCCTGCAGCGCGACGCGCGTGAGATGCGAGGTGGTGTATGGGGTTGGTATAGCTCACCATATGATTACATCGCTCATGGTTTCCTTGATAAATCTTCCCCACGGGCGGCTGCTGTGTGACCTTTAGTATTGAATCTGTCTGTATCAGACAAGCTGTTCTGGAAGAGTAGCCCCAGTCAGTTATGTAGTAGAATTACAGCGCACATTTGGCGCACCTGGATCCCTGAGAACCTCGAGCTCAACCAGGCAGAATGAGCAACGATGAAAACTTTGCTCAGTAGCACTAGAAGACGCTCAGTGAGTGCAGCAATTGAGCCCGAGACACGACGCGTCGCGCCAGCAGACTTTTAACATGTGACCCTCCTCAAGCTTCAAGTTGCGCGATTCAACGTCTCCGCCAATGAGTCGCATACTTCTCCTCCATCCCCCCAGCGCCCCACAAAACTGTCGATACCCTGCGCCGAGCGCTATCGAAGGAACACCCACCCCGGAAGATGTCGTTGCCGCTGAACTATACAGTCGAGAAATTTGGATGGCGAGGGGTGCGTAATATCTGTATCTGGGTATATCAATTGGGCACTCAGTCCGCCCGTACTCAGGGGCAGGGATAGCGGACACGTCAGATCTATCAAAGGCATTGGCGTGGAAGCATCTCGTGATAGAAGCGACACTAAAGGCAGAGGACGATGGAGGTGTGTATGTGCCTATTCCTGATTCCTTAAAATGATCCATGCTGACATCGACCAGCCGAAACCGCTCCCCCAGCGTGGTTCAAGGCGGCTTTTGATACATTTGCACAGAAACTGGACGACGATGTTGCTAAGTTGCTCGCAGCTTTGAACCGGATTGAAAGCCATGGTGCTCAGGTGCGCTCTTCTCGCAATGTAGTTTGCTTCTGCACCTCACCATAGCTTCCCCAGTCATACAATTGGCAAGTATCCAGCGGGAATGCTTTCCCTTTCCGAATGGTACCATTTCCTGACGGGGCTGATCCCACTGGAGATCCGGTGCGTGCCTCCATGTTCATAGAACTCCGCTTCTCATCTCGCCTCTTGGCCAGCACAACCTCCCTTTGCTTGGAAACAAGAGCGCTGTCGACGGGCTCACTCACGAGCAGTCTGAAAAGTATTACGCGGGTTATTTCCCGGGCGATTCTAGCACTGCGGACAGGGGGTCTGAGCATCGCAAAGAATGCATCATGCGGGCCATTGGGTGCATTGCATGAACCAGCTTTGTACGCCTTGTATGAGCATGCTGCCGCGTTATGGGAGCGAGAAAGAAATATGCATCTTTTTTGCAGAACAGACATCTTGACAAAGGCTGACTGTACTTCAGCCCTTGCTTCAAGGTTTACTGGTCATCCCTAGTGTATACGTGGCCCGTGTCAAGACAGGGATGGCCAAAGTCTTCGATCCCGCTATATTCTCCAGCTATAGGCTGCCGTAGAAGTGACGCTGATGCAACACCCGGTATGTTTGTGTTTGATCAGCTTTAAACAGCAGGCGGTCCATTCAATGAGTCAAGGCAGAAAGATATAACTGACGTATCTGCACTCGACTGTATCCTGCGCTATGCATGCTATTATCTGCCACTGGCATGCAGATCAGATAGTTACTGGGTCCGGTATTTCAGCGAGAGCGTATCGGTAACGTTATATCCTTCATTCATCTTGTCGACAACCATCGTGTCAGTTAGCTCTGAGAACTATACAGTGTCCTCCACTAAAAATAGGCGCCTCCGCCACGCGGTCAATTTTGCTCATATCGGAGAGTATTCGCCATGGATAATTATCTATAGATCTAGAATCAAAAAAAAATCCGTGTTTCAAATGAAAAGATTGTTAGTAAATTGTTAGTCAAATTTGCCTGGCAGCGTGACAGTTCGAACTCGCGTTCGGCATTTTTACTACATAACATGTCGAACGCTCGAAAAATCCTCAGTATCCTGCCTGTGTTCAGTCAACCCACACCTACTATGCGAAGAGGTTGTTATTTTATATAAAACTATTGTCTCCAAATTGCGTCACACCTGTCGTCACATCATTGCTAAGTAAAACTTTAGTAAATTTTGGATATCCACTTAGTGCAAAACAAATGGCGTAAGTTTAAAATGCGAAAATTATCCATGGCGAATACTCTCCATCGACCTCAGATTTAATTTTTAGAAGGAAACTTAGGTCTCTGATCATGATTCTGCAATAAAAAAATTAATAGAGAAAGTCACGTGACAGTCCAAATTTCCAAGGAAAAAGTTCAACTTTATATGGCTGATATTGAGGCTGTTGGGTATCGGGATGATACCTTAGACATCATTTGAGCGTGTTTTGATTGTTCTGAACCGGATCTTGTGCTTCAGGGACCCATACTGGGGTGGTTGGGTAACTCCCTGTCAGCCACTACTTCCGTATAACGCATGTGGCGATACAGTGGCGTGGGAAATCCAAATTTGGGAGGTCGAATTTTCTTATATGTCAGAAATTGAAAATTTTGACCAGGTAGCATCAAAGCCTTGATCATTCTGAGTGTTTTCACATATTTTACGTAGGTTTCGGAACGGAATTGCGGTGGCAGAAAGTTAGTCGCGCGGAGGCTGTGGCGCGGGTCGGTTTTGAGCGTTGGACACTGTAGCACACTTTCTGCATCGTGATCGAGGCAGAAATGGCTGCATTATTAGCATCTGAGGCGACAACCTTCGCAGTCCTTCTCCCAATGACTTCCCGCTTCTCCCGTCAACCCGAGGACTGCCTCGAGAACCTCACGAAGTTCGCAGATTCTCTTCTTAAGACAACATGGCGAGACACTCAGCCTTTGTCCGCCCAATATCGGTACCGAGTGTACCTCGCGATTGAGCATGACGATGCGTTCCTCTTGGAGCAGTCAAAAGCGGAAACGCTACTCCTCGAGAAAGGCATCCATGACATTACCACATTGATCTGCAACCAGCCGCGGGGCCATGTATGCGCCCTTTGGCGTGAATCTGCTGAGCGTGCGTGGGGAGATGGATGTGATTACCTCGCCCTAATGGGCATTGACGTGGAATTGCTAGACGAGGGATGGATGCGAAGCGTGCATTCAGAGTTCGCCTCCATCGCCAAAGCGGAGGGCGTCACTCATGGAACCGGCTGCGTAGCCTTCACCGACACGACCTTTCCCGGTATGCCCACCTCCCTTGTTATCCATCGGACTCACATGGACATTTTCAATGGCAAGGTCATACCCGATATATTCGTCGGCCAGGTGGGCGATACATATCTCTTCCAGCTGTATCGTCGATTCGGCGCTTCGCGGATGATCTCCAGCCGACTGCAAAGTGCAGTGGGAGGCAATGAGGATGCGAGGCACGATCAACATACCGTCGATTGGACTTTCGAGGTATTCGATGAAGGGACTGCGAGACTGGAAGCGTGGCTCGGTCCGCAGGCGCGCAGAAGGCTAACACTCGATGTTGTAGTGCCTTCCTATCGCGTCCAGATCCTCTACCTCGATCGCATTTTGCACCTGAAGCCGTCACCGACATGTTCTGTTATGTTCATTATCATCATTGACGACCCAAAGTCACCTAACGTGACGCTGCTGGAAAAGAAGTACGGTCATCGTCCTGACGTGCGGATCTGCGTCAACAAGACGAACCTCGGTGCGAGCCAGTCCCGGAACCGCGGTCTGCGAGAATCCTCCGCAGAATGGGTGCATTCCCTGGACGACGACGTCATCCCCAGCCCGGACTTGCTCGTGGAGGGCGAGAAGGCCATTCGAGCCCACCCCAACGCGGCTGGTTTCGTCGGGAACGCTCAGTTCCCTCTCTGCGAAAATATCACAAGCACAGCCATCCGATTTGCGGGTGTCACTTACTTTTGGGACATCGCCACGAAGATCGAGCAGGACATACCTTGGGGTGTAACCGCCAACCTGATAGTCCGCCGCAACGTCCGAGACGGGATAACCTACGACCTGGCCTTTCCGAAGACGGGAGGCGGAGAAGACATAGACTTTTGCTTGCGAAAGCGCGATTTTACAGTTGGCAATGGCGGGGAAGGGTTCTGGGCCGCGCCACGCGTTGTAGTCACTCACCCCTGGTGGCACCAAGGCCAGCGGTCTTACTGGAGGTTTTATCGGTGGGCAAAGGGCGATGGCGCTCTGATAGAGATGCACCCGCAGCATACGTATGTGTGCGGGGCGCCGAACGGCGGCGAGATGCTGGTGAGTAGCGTGATCTTCATGGCACTGGCAGTGGCCTTTGGGGCCATCACCAACAACTGGAGCCCCAGTTTCGTTGCACTGAAGACGATTGTTGCCATCGTCGTGGGTAATGTCCTCCATGACATCTACCGACATGTCTGGCAACACCCTGAGCGGGTGAAGGATATGAAGACGACCGTCCATGGGTTTGGCTGGATTTTCGCCATGGTGGAGGGAGCTATAATCAGGATGGTGAGCGAGTCGGGAAGGGTGGTCGGGACGCTCGAGAGGAAGAAGTTTGACCACTTGGGTAGACGGTTCGACTGGTGGGTGGGAAGGATTGGGACTGGCCCGAGGGATGAAGAGAGGCAAATATGCCGAGAAACTGTGGTCGTCTGTTCGCTGATTTTGGCACTGCTTTTGGCGCGAGCTTGATAGATTACTGTGAGTGACGGCGGGTTGCCCTTGTACGCTTTGAGAACGAGGCTGATATTTTGTGCTCTTCAGGGCTCTATATAAATGGCTCGAGCTCGAGGTTCGATGAGATCTCTGAGCTCAGAATTTTATATCTCGTCCGCTGCCTGCCAAGTCCGCGTTGTAGTAAAATTTTCTGTCCCAGTGAATGGACGTGGATCATCTTGTATTTACACTGTTAATATTGAAAAATCCTACCTATAAATGTACTACCATGAATACACTGCCGATGTAGATCAAGTTATTAATATTCTCACTTCGCCCAGGTATTACAGGGCGATAAACATGAATAACTAAAATATTGTACACAACAGAGCCAATATGGCCGATGGCAGAGTTCCAAACGGTTCAACCTAGCGAGGATCTGCTTGCATCGCATGGGGTGCAGCAGTAACGGCATCATTTTGCAACTTTGTGTTCTCTTGCCAAACGTTGCCCGATTCGATGGAACTGTTCCAATCTTGTCTCGGACGACCAAAGGGGACGGATCGTTGGGAGTCATATGTCACGGGAGCCACCGTTTCACAGCGGATGATGATTAAACTGCAGGTGATACTTGCAACACCTGCTTCCTGTGCAGCCCTATCAGCACCTGCGCCGTGGGACGTAGGGATAGCTTACCATGAAAGATGGCGTAGCTTCGATATTCGAGTTCACTGCGTACAGGATCGCGTAAAGCAGGTGCATTGTAGAGTAGATCGCTGCCGATTCAACTAGGATTCTCAAAATACGGTGTGCCGCGCTCGGTCTTGATGAGATTCTGAACTCGCGAACGTCCCTACCACTCCTGATTAGTTTGTAGGCGATGAAGCCTGGTGAATGGCGACTTAACAAGTAAGGTTTTTGGATGAGATAGATTGCCACCCACCTGTAGAGTATACGGTAGTAGCAAAGCTGCACATCAGGAAAGATATCGTCCAAGCTGTTATAGCGGACTGAAAAATACTCGTCGACATACTGACAACCTGCTGGATATGGACGAACATCACTCCTGATGCTGCACCGACAATGAGTAAGTAAGAATTGTCATTTAACAATCCCGGTGCTCACCGAAGGTGGCCACGAATGTCATACATGGGAGCACAATAACGTACAAGTTTGAATTCCACACTATGAAAGTACGGTAAATCTATTATTTCATGAACGTCAGCAGATTATTCACCGAAATGAGCCAGGAGGACTCGCCATTAATAGGTCAGTCAACAAGATAGCTCCAAGTTGGCCGGTTTGAAAAGCCAACTTCCATGGTGATGTAATAAGCTTGAAGAACTCGAGTGGGCCCTCTGGGTAGACAACTACGGCTTCGTAAAAGTTAGCCCATTGTCCAAAGACATTCTGTAAATGACGATCAGCGATGTGGCCGGAGGGGATGACTCATTAACTACCAGGGATGTGAACAGGAAGATCAACAAGGACGGGATGGCCAGCATCCAGCTAACTTGGCCAGTCAATCTCCGCTTGCGCAGCATGGTCATGACAGATTCTGCGAAGAGGCACACAGCAATTCCTGAATAAATATGTGTGCATCAGGCGCAGATGCCACGGATGGGATCAGGGTACGACGCACCATATGCTAAGCTCGTGATCAACACCGCGAACAAGACCGTTGCTGTTTGGACAAAAGGCATTCAAGTGGGTATTGTGGACAATGGGACCAGTGGGACAAATCTCAAGCGTCTTTATACGATCCACAGGATGCAGCAAGCCTTTGTTCCGCCCAAGTTCCAATGTTTCCTTGCAAATTGGCCGGGTGTAACTCAGGCAGCGTGGCTCCGACCGTTCTAGGATGATCAATGGTGTGGAATCGGGTCATATCCTACCAAAATCCCGCTGCACCACTCGTGAACAGCGCTCAGGTCCGGAATCTCATGGATTGCACTTCCCGATTTCTGACAGGCTGTGAGGCTGTGAGGCTGGGAAAGCTCTCTTATCATCTTGGTCAGCCAGAGCATCACCGCGGCACGGGAAGCGCTCACCTATTTGGGCTGCCGTAGCAAAAGCGTGTCCTTTCAGGATTGCCCATACATCCGGGCAGCCCGAGGCGGCACCACTTTGATCTCCGAGGATGCAGCCGAGCATGAAGCATCTAGGTGCTCTGATCCCGTGAGTGACAGAGGGAGGTTATAGATTGTTGACCCCAAACTTACAATATGATTGCGCGACTGTGCAAGTGTCCTGTACATCTGACCACCCAGTTGTGCACTGAGGTTAGTGTCATAGACGAACCATTCCGCATACGGTACCTCCGTTCTTGTTCAATGGGTGGAGGTATCACGACACACAAATCGACTTGCTGTGCGCACCCATGCTGAGGTGTATCCAGTTCAGCATCAAAGACGCGAGGTTGAAGTACCTGCTTACGCCAGTGTCTTGAAATGTTTTACGAGCAGACTACGGCATTCCGAGTGCCTACTGCGCTGGAATGCGATCCGGTAGACTGGTGATTCATTTCGAGCGGGAGCGTTGGTGATTGGGCGATACACAGCAAGGAATTGAGGCCGCCCGCGTTTCGCGTGGGGTTGGGACGGGGACGGACGGTCTTTGTTTTTTGATCGACTTTTGGGGCGAGATAATTGTGGGCAGAAATCAGGCAGGGAGCTTCCTTGTAACTCGAAAGAGAAAGTATATTACAAGCATGAGTCGTTGTAAGCAAAGCATGGAGTCTCGAAATAGAGATAGGGAGCAGGGCCAGCAGTCAGTCAGGTCGCATGAGGTGGGCGGTGGGGCGAGCGGGATCGGTGACGCGAGAGCTTAAGCTGCGTGATGATGCGCTTGACTGCAGCGACGAGTCCTCGTTCCTTGGTGGTTGCAGGAGGGGAATCTGGCGGAGTGGTGCCAATTGGCATGGGCTATCAAGGTCGCCTTTCGATGAGGGGATGAATCGGATAAGATGTACGATTGAAACGTACCATTGTGCTCCTGTCCAAAGTTGCCATCGCGCCCCCAGTGCCCATGATCTGACCTGATCCTCCATCATCCACTTCCAAAGGGCGATCTTGGGAAGCAGAGCTTCGTTGTTGGCTCGCCTGCATTGAATGTCAATGAATTGAGCAACAATAAGAGCTGTTTGAACGAACTGTAGGGCTCGGTGTTTCGCCATTTGACACTGGAGAGAAGGGTCAGTATCGTGGGGGGCAGACGTTCACATCAAAAACCAGATATGACGCACAGTAAACAGGCCCAAGGAAATACTGATGAAATGTTATCTGCGAGCCAGCGATGTTCGTCACCCTCGCCCGAGACCTCAGTCTTGCAGTGTGAAAGGTGTTCATTCGTGTTCGGTGGGCTAGAGAGAGATCAAGTGGAGGAGATTGTTCCTGTCTGTATTGCCTGATCGAGAGAGCACCACGTGCGGGCAGCCAACTTGAGCGCGCCCATCGGTGTCGGGTGTCGGGGCAGCGGCGCGGCAATAGTCGGGATAGGCGCTGCCTTATGTCCTCTTCGCGAGATGAATGATGTATACCTCATGGTCAAGTGGTCAATTGAAGCAAGGCAAGAGGGCCTCTAGAATAAGATTCGTGTGTTCTCTTTGAGGGGTATGGCTCGAGACGACGACGATGTGATGGCCGCTAAGTATCAATCGTGCAAAGTGATTGGAAAAGAACGCTGTGACAAATTTAGAGCACTAGACTGGCTGTAGTCCGGAAATGCTGGAGTACCATAAGATAGGGGTTGAGAGTGTTGATCTGAGCCTGCGGGAGGATAACAGAGAAATGGTTGTATACCGCCAACAACAAAGTGAACGAGTGTTTTGCGAGATAAGTGCATAGCTATTGGGCGCGATTATGGTGTTTGTGAGAGGTATGCTTTGTCAGCACGATACCTCGATTCAGAGGTATCGGCTTTGTAAGCACAATACCTCAAGGAATCGCTCCGATTGGCTCAGGGCTCAGGGGGTTATCCATATATGGGGCACGATATCTGCTACTTACTGAGCTCGCACAGTTTGTGCGCTTCTTTTTTTGTCGTCCACCCATTCGAAAGGTGTTCTTGGCCGCGACCTGATTTCCACCCGGGCCTGGGCTGCCAGCCACTCAATTAACTAGTCTCATTCTGCTTGCTGGTCCGCGGCGTTCTTTGCTTGCTCACACTATTCTTTACCCTGACACTATCTACTGCTTTTGCCCTCTACTCTCTTCAAAATTACCTAAGCAGTGTGCATATCGGATGTCCTGAGGTGGAGGGATCCGAACAAGTGCAGCGTTACCATTCTTCTTGATATTAATTTCAATCAAAATATAGCGCGCCCTGGTGCTGAGACAGCCTAAGATTCAGCCGAAAATCAATGACGCGCCACGTTTCGTGAGCTTGAAAGAGTCTTGCCAGGGCCAAGCATTCATATCAGCTCGGTAGGCAAATCGCAGGCGCGCGTGAGGGTACACAGAAGCTAGTGAGCGATGCGTGCCTCCGAATTTCCATTTCGCGTAGGACGACTGCCAGGACATTTCACAGCATGTAATTGACGCCGTTCATGCTTTTGCAGTGTGAGCAGAGCGCTATCTAGCAGAGGCTGATGCGACGCAACCGGGAGTACATATCAAGCAGGCTAGGGTTGAAAGATAGAATACATTATAAGCAAGATGTGTGGTAAATGAAGTAAGGAGTCTTAAAACAGAGGTGGCGATGATGGCGATGGCGATTATGTCGCAAGAGGTGGACGAGGGGACGGGCGGGATTGGGAGCCTACAGTCGAGCGACGGGAGAGCCCCAGCTGTGTGGATGCGAACGAATGTTTTGCGAGGGAAGAGTATAGCTACTCGGATATAAAGGAGACATCGGGCGGGCATAGCGCTGCATCACGTGCAGCAACTAGACTGTCTCGGCAGACTCGGCACTCGCCACACCCATCCTATCTTTATCGTTGACGTTCGAATGGCCACATGAAGTTATCTTGGACCTCGTTCCTAATACCACCATGTCTTCCCCTAACCCAGATCGCTCGTCGTCCGGAGGATTCACGCCTGAGCTTAACCACGAATTTTACTATGCACTCGCGCCGCAGGAAAGAGAGTTCCTGCAGCAGCAGACAGGCATTCACAACGACGACGAGCTGAAGGCGCATCTAGTCGCCATCCAGGCGAAAGCGTACCAGGTGGGCAAGGTCGTCTTAACTTTCGGATTGGTACTGATGCCATAGGATTACTCAGGTTCATCCGTATCCTTGCATCAGGCGCTTCGCGTTCACCACGTACGTTGCCTCTTCAGATCACAGAGCCGATGCTGATCCGAAGCAGCCTCAAAATCGCTGGGCAGCCTGTCTATCAGGATGTCTTGAAGTTAGGAAAAGAGCGGGAGGGAGCCATTCTTCTTGACATCGGATGTTGCTGTAAGCCCGATTGTTGTCCTAGACCGAATCTTGCTAACTACTTATTAGTTGGGAATGACCTCAGGAAAGCCGTGGTCGATGGCTTTCCTATAACCGGCGTCATAGGCTCGGATCTACACAAAGGTAAGCTCGGCATAACAATAGAGCCCCGATTCTTGACCCCGGATCCGGCACAGACTTCTGGGACATGGGAAACGAGCTGTACATAGCCCCGTTCCCAGTACCCTTCGTCGAAGGCAATGTCTTCGACGCAGCACACATCGAGCCCACCCCGCCACTCTACGCACCCCCCAGTAGCCCACCACCCGCGCTCGGCACGCTGACCTCGCTGAACCCGCTGCGCGGGCACGTTTCCGCGATCCACGCCTCCTCGCTCTTCCACCTCTTCGACGAAGCGCACCAGCATAAGCTGGCGGATGCGCTCGGCGCGCTGCTCTCCCCTGAGCCCGGCTCCGTGATCTTCGGCTCGCACAACGGGCTGCACGAGCGCGGGTTCAAGACGGGCGCGATGCGCGAGGACATGTTCTGCCACTCGCCGGAGAGCTGGGCCGCGCTGTGGGATGGGGGCGTGTTTAAGAAGGGGACGGTTCGCGTAGAAGCGGAGATCAGGGAGAATCCGAGGAGGGATCCAGCGAAGGGGGACCAGCCTTACTTCGTTTTGTGGTTGGTCTGGTCCGTTACGAGATTGTGAATACGGAGTGTATGTATGCACATTTGCGTAATGGATGTACAAGTATAAATTAGAGACACCCTTTGATGCTCGCCAACATAGCCTGGAAATTTGACCGATTAGCAGCGAATGAGCTGCCTCAAGTAATCAGAACTCACATGCACGTCCTGCACCGGTTTCCACCCCACAGCCCGCGCATGGTCGCACTTGACGCAATGATTCTTGCCAAACAGCTTCATCTAGCATACCAAATGGTATGAGCTATGTTCACGCTTCTCAGAAAGCACTTACAAACGGCATCGCACTGATCTCCTGCTCGCTGAGCGATGTCGGCTCAGGCGAGGTTATTTTCCCCGCGGCGACGAGTGCCTCGCCGATGGCTTTGCTGAAGTCATACATGGACAGCGCGCCGTTCCCGGCAAAGTAGAACCCAAAGCGGCCATGGGGCGTAATGTCGTCCGCCCACGCCGCATCGAAGAGCTTCATATACAGCTCAAGAACTGTATTGAGTATTAGTGCGTGGATATATGCAGGTCGCAGGGTACCACTGACGGTCTTCGAGGCTGACGTGCACCCAGATGTTCTTCCCCAAGCCTATCATACCCGCAGCGCCTCTCCGCGTGCCAATGTCGAGTAAAAGAGGGATGACCTTTGACTGTGGGCTCTGCACGCCGGCGTCCACAATTGCGCCGGTTGCGGTGCCCCACACATTACCCGGACAGATTATGTGCACTCTCACGTATCCTGAAGATGATAAAATGAACAAATGCTATCGAAGGAGGCTTCCAGAGGAGAGGTACCTTCTTTGTCCGCTGCAACCAGGGCCGCGTTGGTCTTGCGATGCGGGGTGGTAAGGGGAAAAGCTTCGATGGTGTCGGCGTCGGTGTCGCTCACGACGACTTCGCTGGCGGTCATGCCGCTGTCGTCATCCGACACGATGGCTGCACAAATAGGACTCAGTTGCATCCTCAGTTAGAACGATGAAGTTCATACATGCGCCTGCCTGAAGGGGGTTGGCAAGGGGGGCTGAAATACTAGATTTAAGCTTACAGTGTGTATGACCACTGTGCGGGTACCTGTCTTCTGGTATCGCTTCTTGGCGCCGGCCAACATTATGCCCGTGGCAGTCTCACTCTCGACAGTAGCCTGAATTGATTTATGTCAGCCGATAAGCCGTAGAAACAGCCCCAGAATCATTACAATCGAGAAAATCATGTCGGAAGACGCTGCCAGATCTTGTACCAGTGTTGTATCCACAAGGGAGCCAACAGCAGCCTTCACACCCAATGATTCAAGCTTCTGCGCTTTCTCCTGAGACCGGACGAGGGCGGTGATGATGAAGCTAGCCGCACTCGGATGCTTGAGCAAGCGGTCGAGGACGCTTCCTCCGAGGTAGCCTGCATTTGTGTTAGGGGATATCACCGAGACGGGGAGGCCGAAGCACGGTACCTGTGGCGCCAGTTAGGAGTATTTGTATTTTATTGGGCGTAGACATATTGAGTGGAGATGGTGTGCTTGGACCCGCTAGGCCTTTATATACAGCGCAGAACTCGCGCCGGTTTGGATTGTGCCTGGGGAACTGCGGATCTGTCGATGGAGATATATCCCGGCGTGCTTCGGGATTAGGCGTTGTCCCAGGTTGAGGCGATTAGGGTATTTCGACTTCAGAAAAACTGATCTCGCGTCAGATCTAAGGGGGTGTGGGTTTGTGAATCAAGACATTTCCCAGTAAGTAACCGTTGGGATGATGGGGCCTTCTCTGCTATGCTGTTGAAGGCCACGGTGCGTCTTAATCAGCAATTTGCAGAAGAGAGGGTATGTCTAGCAAGTAAGCGTCCATTGTTACTATGGCATCAGAGCAAAGGTCCATGAATCATAAAGGCGAGCTCTGGTAGAAGTTGGAGTTCGATGGGTGCGTGTAAGCTCGCCCTCAGTTCTGGCCAGTAATGTGCATGCCTTGCTTATCAGATGAGCCAAGAAAACTACTTAAAACGGTTCTTTCCTCGTCACGGTGTTGCCTAAGTGGTGCGGTGCAGAGGAGGGGTGGAGAACCGGCTCTGGTTGAAATTCAGCAATTGAACATGAAAAGGCATCACGTGATGTTCCCACGAAGGTTCTAAGCGCGGGGTCAGACTGGGCGTGTTGCGACAAAGACATGCTCTGCCACTCGCCCGAGGGCTGAGCAGAGTTGTAGGACGGGGGAGTATTCCCGAAAGAAACGGTGCGCGTGGGGTCCGAGATTAGGGATCAGAAAGGCCGGGATCTGGCGAAGGGTTACCATACTTATATTGTGTTTTCGATGGTCAGGTCTGTGAAGAGGCTGTGAACGACAAACCGCATGTGTGAATATTTGCCTGATCGATGTATAAGTGTAAATTAGAGACTGCCTTTGATGATAGCCAGCATAGTCTATAAGATGTGAATAGTCAACAACCCATTTGTTGCACGAACTAGTTAGAACTTGCCTGCACGTCTTGCACTGGTTTCCACCCCACAGCCCGCGAATTATCACCTCTTACGCGAAGATTCTTGCCGCATAGCTTTACCTGGCACGCAAAAAGTTATCCGCCATAAGGCATAATCACGGCGCCCAGAAATGGAAACGCTTACGATCGGCATCGCAGCGATCTCTTGCTCGCTGAACGACGTTGGCTCAGGCGAGGTGATTTTTCCCGCGGAGACGAGCGCCTCGCCGATGGCTTTGCTAAAATCATACATGGACAGCTCGCCGTTCTCTGCAAAGTAGAAGCCGAAGCGGCCATGCGGTGCGGTGTCATCCGCCTGCGCCGCATCGAAGAGTTTTATATACAGCTCAGCAGCTGTACTAATTGTTAGCGCATGCACATATATAAGAGGGTAATGCCACTGACTGTCATCGATGCCAACGTGCACCCAAATGTTCTTGCCCAGGCCCAACATGGCCGCGGCGCCCCTCCGCGCGCCAATGCCGAAAAACAGGGGAATGAGCCTTGACTGGGGATTTTCCACAACCGCGTCCACGACCGCACCAGTTGCGGTGCCCCATACATGTCCCGGGCAGATGATGTGGGCCCGAACATATCCTGAATTGAATAGATTAGAGAGTGATGGAGAGAATATTCGAGAGCAGACACACCTTCGTTGTCCGCTGCAACTAGAGCTGCGTTGGCCTTGCGATGTGGGGTGGTCAGAGGTAATGCTTCGATGCTGTCGGCATCAGTGTCGCTCAAGACGATATCGCTTGGGCCCGTGTCGTCGCCTTCATCCGCCACGACGGCTATAATCAAATCTATCAATATATCTTCTAATTAGGAGGGAATAAATCATACATGTGCCTGACTGAACAAATGAAATCAATAAAGTAGGCTAGAATCGATAGGTAGGCTTACAGTGTGTATGACAACAGCACGGGTACCCGTTTTCTGATATCGCTGTTTGGCGCCAGTCAGTATTGTCTCCGTGGCAGCCTCACTTTCGACAGGAGCCTGTCGTCCCTTCCGTCAGCAAATTCGAAGTTGAACAGAAAAGTCCCAATTCAATTACAATCGAGAAAATCACGTCCGATGCCGCTGCCAAGTCTTGCACCAGCGCCGCGTCTGCGAGCGAGCCAACGGCGGTCTTCAGTCCCAGCGACTCAAGCTTTTGAGCTTTCTCGGGGGACCTCACAAGGGCGGTAATCACGAAGCTCGCCGTGTTAGGATGCATCAGCAAGCGGTCCAGAACGCTGCCGCCGATGTAGCCTATATTTGCGTTATGAGATCGTACGGGAAAAGGAGAGGAGGTACAATACCTGTGGCACCAGTCAGAAGTATGTGGATCTTTGCGGTGGACATGTTTATGGAAGTAGCCTGTTTGCTTGAACCAGCTCAATCTTTATACGCCTCGAAGCCGACCGGTAGAAACTGCGGATCTTTCGATAAAGATATATCCCGGTGCGTATCGGGAATCATTCTGCGCTGTCCTAGTATTCCGACGTTTCAGAAGGACCGAATTCGAGTCAGACTGATCCAGGGGTGGAAGTTGCGGTTCCGAGGACCAAGATACATGCCGTTAAACCTCGTCTGGGCAGACGCAGTTGGCATATCCCGTGACATATCGGGATACCAGTGGATTTCAGGCATATGTATCCTTAATCGATAACCTGGCGAAACCCGTTGGGCGGAGAACGTGAAGAACCTCTGTTACGCGGGAATAGATTCCAAGCAAAGTGTGGTGCAGGATCCGTGAATTGACACTGCCTAGTTTATAATCCGTCTTGTGTGCTTCGCCTGGGGCACCACTGGGTCCTACGAGTTTTTACCATAATTCAAAGTAGGGCAGAGCATGCCCCAGCTGGAAACGCCCGTTATTAATTTCGTTGTGTGCTGTCTTTAGAATACGGAACTCGTGTAGTAGATGGGTTTTCCTCGCCAAATGAGCCAGATGATAGGGCATTCGGACCATATATTGATGTTTTGTGCACGGTGAGGATAGGCAGCTGAGGCGATGGCCTCGCTTTTCGAATTCGGAGCATGCTGTGCTGCGGGCGCGTCACATGCACGTGGCCTTTTCGATCCCAGGGGCCAGCGCCAATTTGGGTTATTCCCACCCGCAGCCCCCACAACACGAGCTCAAGTCCACCGAGGACGACCAAGGCTTGTGCCAACCAGCTTACTGAACAATGATGCCTACCTGGTGAGTTTTTTCAGTTTGAAAAAATTCACAATCCTTGACACCCGCCCAGGCTGTCTGCACAGGTGCCGAATCCTAGCGACCGCATCCCCATTTCTATTTGTGAGCGGTCAGAGTAGTCCTACTTCCAATTCACTGACGTCGATCCTTTCCAGCCAACTTCCTCACAATCTTTTCGCCCGCTGCGCTGGCATACTATGTGGCAGCAGTTCTTGTTATACTTCCCCGAACGCTTGTCTTGCGCCTGGCACTCCTTCCCGGCACGCTTTGGCTCCTGTTTCGAGCAGCAACGCTTCTGGATGTCGCACAACCTGGCGGAGAAGTCGATCCAGGGTATGAGTTCTTGGGATATGGATTGGGTGTGCGTATACAGCCATTTGTGGTCTTTGGCGCGTATTAACATCTTGCGTGATTAGTTGACCATGATCGCTGCGGGCATGCGCGTCATCGAGTGGGCATTTGCCCAAGAACCATACCGACGTTTATCGCACAAGAAAGTACCCCCCAAGGTTCCGAATGGCCATTCCAATGGTTCTGCCAACGGCCCTGCTTTATCTAATGGCAGCACGAATGGGCACATCGACGTCCCGTCCACCAATACCAGCGACCCCGTATTATTATCCACAGCTCTATGGGACGCGCTCGATCTCTCATTCAACCTCAGAGGGATTGGCTGGAATTGGGCAAACGATTGGTACTTCCCTCGCGAAACCCGCAACACTGGTTCAACGCCCGCCTTCCTCTGGGGCACCATTGTATCCGCCCTCAAGCACTTCGCTGTTATCGACATCACTCTCTCGTCCCTTCGTCACTTCTTGCCACCCAATGCGGGTACCTCTGTAGGCGCGCCCATATACGACTATTCGCTCTCGCTTGTTCCTCGGTATACTATATCCAGCGTCCTCAGCTTCACTGGGGGTATTACCATATACGCGACAATTCAATTCGCCTACGACATATTCACCATCTGCGGTATTGTCCTACTCCGACAGCAGCCCTCGCAGTGGCCCACTCTATTTGATTCGCCATGGCTTTCCACCTCACTGGCAGAATGCTGGGCGAAGCGATGGCACCAGGTATGCCCCTCCATTCCCTTCTTTGTTTCAAGACTAACCATTCCTCCCAGGTCTTCCGCGGTTCTTTCATCGGTATCGGCGCGAAACCCCTCTCCATGATTATCGGCCGCGTCGGTTCCGTCATGGGCGCCTTCTTCTGGAGCGCAGTCTTGCACGACTTCGGTATGTGGGGTTTGGGCCGCGGGACCGAGTTTGCCAGCGTTGGCGGATTCTTCCTCATGATGGGCGTCGGCGTCATTCTCGAGGCCTTGTTCAAGAAGGCCACCGGCTGTCGCGTGGGTGGGTGGGCCGGGTGGGTATGGACAATGTGCTGGTTGGCGGGGTGGGCGAATCTGCTCATCGACGCATGGGCAAGGCGAGGGCTGATTGGGAGCAAGTTTATCCCGGTAGGTTGGATGCCGAGTGAGTTGATTATGAGCTACATAATTGGACCTTAGTTCTTAGTATTCTCTAATATAAGTATACGACTGTATATTTCTCGACGTGTTTTAATATTTATCACATATTAGTGAGGTTGTGAGGACTTTAAGACATGGTGCCCTGCCTGGAGGAACTGGATGTTGGCCCTGTGTCATTACGCATGCCTCTTGTCAGCATCAACAGCAAGCTCTCGATGCGGGCTTGACGATCCTGGAATTTCCAAAGCCATCAGTTTCGTAACAGGATCAGTGCGGACATGGCACGAACCTGCAACTCCTTCATCTCATCCTTGAGCCGCTGCACAGGCAGATCGCGCATCTCATCTAGCAGACTCTCCATCTTTTTCAGCGTACCGTCGACAGCCACACTATTCACTTGCGCAATGACCTCTTCAGGCGTCGCGGGCGTGGACTGGCGGAAGCTGAATAGTCTTGTCAATGGGCTTTTGGCCCCGGGCACCTCGGTAGAGTTGGACGATGCCACCAATGGCGATAACGCGCTCAGCTTCCGTGTCCGCGGACTTCCCGGCATCTCCACCCTCAGGCTCGTCTTGCGCCTCCGAGCCGGACTTGGGCTCACGGTGCTCCGTCTGCTCCCGTTTCCACTGCGACGCTCGCGCTCCCTTGACGGTCGCCTAGACCGCAGTGCAGGCAGCTCGTCATCCGGTCCCTCGCCGTCGAAAAGCTCGAAGTCATGCGAGACCTCGACTTCGAATATCGCATCGTAGAGGTCACGCGAGTTCGAGCCGACCATGGCTTCGAGGAAGGGGATGTGGCGGATCCGCCGAGGGAGGCTGCCGTAGAAGGACTGTGCAGCGCCTTTGCTGGATTCGCGGAAGCGTTGGCCCGCAGCAAAGTGCCGCTCATAGAGGCTGATGATTATGAGGATTGGAAATGACTAGACGATATTCCGAATCACTGGAAGCATAATAGAAAGAAAACAGCTCACGGTTATTTTGATTAGGAGAACATTTGCTGAATGCAATGCTCGGGGTGTCAGAATCCAGCTGGCTGGTTTGAGAAGAAGAAAGGCGAGCAAGTTGAAAGGAGGCTGGTAGCTGAACAGGGCATCGGAGTTGACGCTGTGGGGCATAATAAACACCAACAATCGTATTTAGAATCGCCAAGCTTACCCTTCGATGGTGCTGATGGCATGTTGAAAGAGATACTGAGATCATGTTTCAAACATCAGGCGCGAACCACAGACGGGAATGCAAAGAGCGTACCTCTTGATTTGCGTTCTACAATGTCAGTAACATAGTTCAATACTGTGTTTGTTGACCAAATAAATATCACCCACTGAATCAATTCTGGCCACCGTGTTTGATAATATTGAAATCAAAACTACACACGTTGACCACTGCGTTAGAGTTGTTTGCCTTCAAGAGCGTCTCACTCACTGGTCAATAGTAGCGTATTTGCCAGACACGCAAAACCCGTCATCAGTATCGGCCCGAAAAAGGGGTGGAAGCTCTCCGCCTGCGCAAAGCTCAAGTAAGTGTTACCGAACCAGATCTGCACCATGAGCCACGCGATGGCGCGTATGCTCCATCGGTCAGACGCTACATCCGGCCCAGATTATCAGCATTGTGAAGGGTGTGAAGGGGTGGCGATAATCACCCAAAGTCCACAGCGTGAATAGGAGGCCGGAGAAGCAGATTGCGGCGATGGCAATGAAGAATACAAATTCGGCTATCATTGCACGCAAGGCGCTGATATCAGCCGAGGGTCAGTGGGACTATATACTGCGGTGGCACAGGATGAAACTTTACAGGATAACCATGTTGTTAGAGATGGCGAAGAAGGCGAGGCTTTACAGACATGGACGTCAGAAGGCATTAGGCGTTTATGAGGGGCCGATGTAAATACCGCGGAAACAGGATGCAGGCAGCACATGCCAGGAGATCGAAGGCCAGCTTCGACGCGCTAGCTAAGGAGCCAGGGGCTGAGCAAGAGCGAAGATAGGATGAACAACAAGAACGACGCACTATCGTCTTGGACAAGGCTCTTGATCCGTAATACAAGGAAGGTGATGAACACGAGTATGAAAGAGGAGTCGAACACGTTCCACATCTGGCCACGGCGTCAGGGCATTGCCATAGATTATCAACAAATCAAGTTTCACGTTTGCTATGTATACTGGAATTGCACCGTCAACAAACTGCAGTCCAGATGAGTATACGTAACTCACTATTCCAACCATGTTCATTGGCGGCAGTGTATTCGCCTAAAGTGAATGCTGTGGCGTATACAATAAAGATCCCTTCCCACACGTTGATACGGTTCACGTTTTCGTCTAAATTCAAATCAAAAATAGGCCAATAGAAATGTATTGAATCTTAGACTGACTGGACAAGCACAGAATAAGGACGACGATAAGGACCGAGAAATTCCAGAATTCCAGAATGTTGGAATATCGCGGCACCCGCAGCCTATAGTGATTGAGAAAGGGTGCAGTGGCACAGTCGTAGATCTCAATTTCGCGAGGCTTGTAGTTGTCTGCCAGCATCGAGCGATGACCAGACGTGGAGAAAACGACTCTCCCGTTGTATATATCGCTTACAATGCTTTGCACAACTGGGGACGATAGGAACGCCTTTGCCTCCGTGGATACAGCCATCTGCACATGATGTCAGGGGCGGTAGAACGTGGCCAGAAAAAATAGAGTAAACCTCGAGAGCACTCTGAGGATCATGAGGGTCATACTGAGGGCCTAAGCTCTGGCGAACTTCCTTTACTATGGTGTCTGGAGCGCCAGCCAGTGGTTCCCAGCCAGTAGTCAAAACTAGGGAGCACAAGCCGTTTCTCAGCCAAGTGGCACTGCGGGCCGGCACCGAGATCCAACATACCTGCGACGAGATGTATCTTGTTTTCAGCATAATAGCCCAAGAGTTTCATAGCCAAGATTTCACAGAGAGAGGCTCTGCTGATGTTGACCCCAGAATACGCAAGGTTGGCCTCGGCCTCGCCGAGAAAGAAGGACCTCACAACCATGCATGCGTATATCGTTGCCATGTTGTTTAGACGCGCATATTTAAACACAAGAGGACGAATAATTGAAAAGGTGATGTCGGCAGCGGTCAATTGTCTGGGTTAGGAACGTCAGAACACGAGGCAGCGCGGGACAAACAGAATCGGAACTAACTCCCAGGTGAGCGCAGAGTCTGATCGATGGTGAGCATACAATATGAGCGGCGCTCCACAAGGGACCCGAACAACCCAGCTTACCGATGTTCCGCTGTACAAAAGTTCAACACCTACCATGAGACCCACAGGCAACACTTACAATGGCATCCTGCTTCAGGTATGGAATGAGTGGGAATACTTTGACGGACGACAGCTGCTCGCGCGACGGTGCCAACAGACTGGATTGCTCTTCAGGGTCCATTTGGTGTACTTTGTCGGTATATTTGAAGGAAAGAAGGAATGGAAGCTACGACCTTGTCTGCCCAAAAAGGCGTGTGTGATGTACACAAGGCCAAACATGAAGCAGAAAGTGACACAGGGGCGAAGATCTTTGTAGGTCCAAGGCACATGTATTGGATACTTCTAATTCTACGTTGACGATTTATGCACACATCTCTCCTCAGACGGCGATATACTTGAAAACATTACTGGATATCATTAGGTTGGAAGCAAGGTTAGGATTGCCATCTTTGTGGCGTCGCTTTTGTTGTAGATCTGGCACCGGTGGCCGCAGATAGCCTCTCCGGCAGCCGAACCAATTTGACAAGCAATAAAGCGTCCGCGACCCTATGTGTAGCTTCTTGTATTTGCGACGCATACAAAGTGACTTTCCTTCCCCTCTCGTCAGTTGTTTATCCAACTCGCCCCGTCCTCTCCTTCTGCTTCTTTCCAGCCCAGCTTTTTCTGGAATCTTGAAGGGCTGACTGAAGCTGAACAATGGGCGCTTCACTATGCTGCTTGTCCAACCCGGTCAATTATGATGATGAAGTCAATCTCTATCATTTCGAACTGCACCGGGCAGTAGGCAAAGGTGCATTTGGCAAGGTATATCTGTCGTGTTGGAGGAGTCAAAGGAGCTTTCTAACATATTCTGCCAGGTTCGCGTTGTGGAGCATAAAGGCACCAAGAAGGTGTATGCGCTCAAGTACATCGACAAAGCCAAGTGCATAAAGCAGAAGGCTGTTGCGAATATCATTCAGGAGAGGCGTCTGCTTGAAGAGGTAGGTACACTTTGGATTTATGACACAGCAAGCGCTCATATATATGCGCAGGTCGATCACCCATTCGTGGTGAACTTGCGGTACGCATTTCAAGACGATGAGAACTGCTTCTTCGTCCTCGACCTCATGCTTGGTGGTGATCTGCGCTGTAAGCTTACTCAAACCGCATCTACCACGAATTATCACTCATCTGTGTTTCAGTCCACCTGGAGCGCCAGGGAGGAATCAGCGAAAGCGTTGTTCGGTTCTGGATGGCTGAAATCACTTCCGCGCTCGAGTACCTCCACCAGCAGCGTATAATTCATCGCGACATCAAGCCCGATAACATTCTCCTCGACGCCGCAGGCCACGCGCACATCACGGACTTCAACGTCGCTATCCACTACTCTGAGCGCCGGCTCCACACCAGTGTCGCGGGCTCGATGGCGTACATGGCACCCGAGGTCGTTGGACGCCAGGGCTACACGTGGTGCATCGATTACTGGAGTCTAGGCATCACCATGTACGAGCTGTTGTTCCGGCGACGGCCGTTTGAAGGACGCAGTGCGGAGAAGATGCGGCAGAGCATATTGAAGGACACGATAAAGCTACCGGAGGGTTCCTCCGCGAAGTGCAGCAAGGAGGGCGTACAGTTCGTGAAATCAGTCAGTTGCCTGCGCTTTCCATATAAGTTCATACTAATCATGATACACAGCTTCTTAACCGAAATTCCGGAGAGCGGTTGGGCTGCAGGCCAAATGGCCAGGGCATCGTCGACATTCACGAACACCCATGGATGAAGGGTATCGACTGGGATGCACTTGAGGCGAAGGAGCTCACGGCGCCCTTTGTTCCTGATGTAAGTGACAGCTTTACTCGCAGATGTTCGCAACCGCTGATATACGCTTCTAGATGAAGAAGGCGAACTTCGACGTGACACACGAGCTCGACGAATTCCTGATGGTTGAGAAGCCTTTGACGCATACGAAGCGCAAAGTCAACCCCGACCTAGAAAAAATGAAGCCCGAGCTTCGGCAGATGGAGGAGCAGTACGTCTATGATCGTCCAATATCAAATGCACCCACTAAAATACTTCTCTAGATTTACCGTTTACGACTTCACATCCACCAAACGGAAATCATATTACCCACACAATCAGCCTATCGTCAATGCTGGTCATGAAGACGACAGCGACACGCCTTCTGTGGCACAATCGACAACGAACACGCTACTCCCTACAGCGACCATCGGCGAGCGGTCCTTGGCGGGCTCGCCAATGCCTGACGAGACGCAGATCCACCCTCCACTGCCTTCACCGATCCAGGTGCTCCACTGATGAATGACTGCGTTTCTATTTGTGAGTGCCATCGTGCCCAACGCTAGGTTTCAATTCTGATGGACGCCCACAGGCTTTATCACCATATGATTTATCTAATCCTTTATCTTCTCCGGTCTAATAGACGAACACTAGTACATCGTCCCCGTTTACATGCTTGTACCATCACCATCTACCATTTGCCTTTACCCTTTCACCTCACCCTCACTTCCTCATTCGTCTTCACGCCCTTTCCACCCACGCAGACCAGCCGCACCTGCCACCCATTCACTCACTCCATCCACTTTCCATGCATCTCGACACTTCTGTCGCCTCCAGTTTTGTCACGTCATGTCGCTTCGCACTGCTTGCTCCGTCCGCTCTGTGTACGAATACCATCGCATTATGTACACCATTCGAAATATCCTCGAGCCTCGGCATTCAATACACGTTTGCGTGTCTGTAAATCAGAACTATCTATTTGATAGGCACCTATGACCATTCTGATTTTCTCAAGGATCAGATTTTTGTGAAAAATGCGCTCAATAAACTAACTGTGCACGGTTGCGCGGCCGTTCAAGTCTCCAAGGCTGGCAACAGTACGAATCGTGCAATTCCCTAACTATAGAACTGCTTCGCAGCCTTGATGGTTATCTTCTCGGATAACAGACATAAAATCTCGGTGTCCAATCCCCAGTTTTTTTGTAAGCTCCAAATTCTCGCCGGTCCTGTCAAGTAAAATCATATATTCGAATATAATAGGACGTGGGTATCTCAAGCAGGTAGCAGGTAGAAGAGTAGATCGCCAGAGACACTGATCAACAATATAATTCGAATGGTGCGAATATCGAAAATGTCAACATAGAACATAACTCGAGCATCTACCTGACATAAAAATAGGGTATAGCTGATGCTTGATGCTGACGCTCTGCAAAACAAGACAGTGAACTTTCAGTTCCACGATTTTTGCTCTAGGCTTACCATCGAGGTGCGTTTGTATTGTGGAAGTAACCGTGAGGCGTGACTCCAAGCTTCGCATTGGGTGGTAGACGTCCATCTGCCACTTCCGGGGCGTCTACGCCATAAAGGACTCGCGCTGAGTGAAGCAAGCGGCGGAATCCCAAGTCCTCTCCACCTTGATTCTGGTGGACCGCCGTCAAACCAAGAAGAACACACAGCGAAGCAACACCGATGCACACTCCATATGTCGCCAAGAGTTTCCACTGCGTGTAATAATAAAAATCTCCATATGACAAGCAAGTTGTGTTGTAGGCTGAAATAGAATTGGCACCCGCCCGGACGTCAAAAGATCCAGACAGTAAGCTGAGGCTTGTCTGTTGCATCAAGGTCGGGATGATAGCCGTCCAATTTGTGACGTTGGCGTTTCCTACTAGCGCTCCGGATAGCTGTGTGTATTGAACTGCGGTAGGAGTTGAGTCTCCAGTGAGGCCATTGCTCCCATAGGTTATGTCGCCCTCCATCCCGTAAGCGAAAGCGTCCACTATACCGTTCATCTGTATAATTTGATTGGATAGGCTGCTAGACAGGCCAAAAGGGACTTCTCCGGGCAGCCTTTCGTGGTTGTACACGTAGTCCAGGGAGATGTTGCCGACTGCCGCTGACCCGTCTCCGGTATAGAGCACAGTGACTCCATACGTCGCGTTGTTTGCCGTGCAAGAGAAGGCGTGTGGCGCCTGAAAGGTCCAAGCGCTATCGTTGTAATCTCCCTGGACCAGGGACACGCTCAAAGTGAATCCACTACTCCCCCATGCGTACGAGCTGTTCCATACAGTGGCGAGCCCAAGGCCGGTGGTGTGGTTTGGTAGGGTGATGTTAAAATCTACGGAGTCTGTGACATCGATGCACTCAAGGGCGGGCGCGAAGAACTCGATACTGTATTGGCAAGTAGCGTGGCCACATGTCAAATATTGCGCGGATGGGGGGATGGGGCGTTCTTGAACAATGGCACGCATAACGAGTTCCGCAACTTTTGGCCACGCTTTTGTTCCGGGTGTACCGACAACAGCGGCACCATAGTTCCCGTTTGCGACGTCTACTATTGGGACAGTGCAAGTGCTGTTTAGAATCATCTGATCTGGTAAGACGTCAAGTGATCCTGGAGCAAATGCTGTGACAGCCGTCATGCCAGTAGCGCACAGAGCCATCACGGTGAGGAGAAAGGCGGATGAAAATAATGTTGCGATAGAAGAGGGAGTGAAAGGACTGCTGCGAGTAGCCATGAAGTTGTCGATTTGCTCGATTGAGTATTGATTCTTCCGCAGGAACATCCAAAACACCTGTATGAATGCAATCCCGATGGCCATGGCGAGCAACACCCGCTCGCAATTGGCGATGACGATACTCAGCGCCGACACGACCTCCTGAGAGCGAAAGATAGACCGCATCGAGGCCATGATGGACTGCTCGTTGACTGTGTACGTTTGCGGGACCACTCGTCCGTCGAGGTAACGGTGAAGAGCATCATGGGCACACATGATGAGGCCAGCGATGGTAATGATCACAGCCATATGGCAACGTAGATCGAGTGCGAATGATCTGAAGCTACTGAGGAAGCTGGTGCGAGTAGCAGGAGTCTCTGAAGAGAGCGAAGGGATCGATGGATCTTCAGCATGTTTCTCCATATCAGCTTCAGCTCCAGCTGTTGAGTCATATTGGCGTCCTGGTTCGTTAGACATGATTAAGAAAACGCTGAGGAGATTTGAGTGAGATCATTCGATATGCCATCGCACACAGTGCAAGCGGGGCTCACCGGAACGATCGCTGGTCGATCAGGATGGCAAAGGGAGCTAAGCATGTACGAATTATATCACATATATACACGGCATCGGCCTCGTTGCAGGCGAGTTATAGAAGCCCAGGTATGCCGAAATGCAAATCCGCAAGAGACTTCTTTAGACGCGCCTCCTGAGCGCGAATAGAAACAAAAAGCCTCGCGGTGTACGCCTGTAAGGACAAGTGCGAGGAACACCGTTCTGCTGATTGTGACGTGGCAAAGAAACCGAAATTAAAGTGATTGCCTTCCAGCATCATACATAGCTGAAGCCAGATTTCAATGGAGGTCGCTGCCGGTCCAGGCGTTCGCCACAAGAACCGGTTCAGGTAACGATCACTTGGTTTGGCTTGTAAACGCTGGTTTGAAAGTGAGGAAAGACATGCCAGAGATCATCCACAATTAGCAGATAGGCAGTGGCGGTGGTGTCAACCTAAACTCGAGCGGAACGCAACATCCTTGGCATTCTAGGTGGCATTGCCTTGGCCCCGGGTATTGCCATGTACATGGTTCAAACGTTGGGCCTAAGCTGTATTCAGCGATCTGTGATGCGCACGAGGTTTTCAACATCACGTCAGTTGATCACGCCAAGCGTTTGAAATTGATATACAACTTACAGCCTCAGGACTGGATGCTCCATGCTGGGATGCCGAACGTAGATACAGTATATGTCTTGTGCCCTCCCCTCTCCCCTCTTTTCAGGTCTGTTTGTGCGATTAGTACTAATTATTAGTTGTTCCAGCAATAGTTTAGATCAGAGATTCTAAACAGCGCCACGGTGTATAGCTAGCAGTAGCACCAGGTAGCACCTCAGCGATTACAAATGCTCAGCTGCCATCTGTGCAACACTCCTCGCCATCGTCAATCAAGATTCATACTCCTCTGCATACATAAGTCAGTCACATACATTGAGACAGGAAGCGACTACTCACTGTGCTCAAGTGGCATAGTTCGGGATCAATTTGCATATGTCAGGTACAGATTTGGCAGCTGCTGGGTTGAGTGATGAGGTCTCGCGCTTTGCTTGCCTCCATGAAGAGAAATAGTCACGCAGATTGGCAAAGGCAAGTGGGATCGAGGCTTCCAAGCACCAAGCTAGTTACTGATAGGCATCATTATGCAATCGTCAACAGTTATACGATGCTCGCGCCTAAAAACGCAGGTGGAAACATCAAGGATGATCTGCGCGGCGAAAACGGCGCATACGGTTTTGAATGCAGAAGATCCACAGGACGGGATGTAGTTCGTTCCATTACACTGATTTAGACTGGTAACGCCGTCCCTGCAGCGTCCCATATATCGCTCAGTCAACGATTTGAAAACCTTTCGTCTGCCCGCCTTCATACCAGGAAATAGCTCGGCGGCAATGCGCCCAAGGAGTTGTTTGGCATAGACTCGAGGGCGGAGCGCGATGGATCTCCTTCGGCGATAGCCCCGCGGATCCGCGCGTAATCCGTTCGACTGAGACGAAGTCCGTATTGACGGTGTGAGCAATAATCTATTCGCGGCCCTGCGACACAAGTGCGATACGCAAGTCTACCGTCCACACGGCGCGCATCACAGACAGCCACCAAGACGCAGATACCGCGGAGCTCGGGCACATTGACCAAGAGAAGACCAGGCCAGGACGGGCAGGAGGCGACGAGGGTTTGGTCGCAGGCAGCGGCAGTGCACGTTCGTCGGGATAGGTGCATCAAAACAGTGGTTCTGTGCGTAGGGATGGAGTCTGAGTTGCGTGATGCGCCGGGGTGAGGGCTGGATCAATGGCACTGTTGCAAGTGCGGGAAGAGACCAGACTAGGATGGTGAGGGATGGCATGCACGTAGCGCTTTATCCCCCACTATTCCATGAGTGGCACTGTTATCTCTCCGCCATTTTCCACCAGAAAGCAAAAATTTTACGAGCCCACTGCAGTCGGACTGCGCTGGGGCCTCCAGAATGTGTTTTTGTTGGGTCGGGGCCGGGTGGGACCCACATAGTTACTTGTGAATTCCGGTGAGTATGCAGGAGATGGTATGCGACTTATGCTGAGAACGGCTAGACGACCTTGTATCCTCTCGCGTGTATAGGCATTGGAGAGAAGGGCAGATCAAAAACGATAACTAGCGTTGTTCCGTTCTTGTTCAAAGAAAGGGGCAGGTGCTAGCAAGTGTAATTCGTGCCTCACGATTGGCGATATAATCGAGCTCGAAATGAGCGGAGGCCGTTGAATGCCCCCAGAAGAGCCATGGCGACGTCGAGTGATGATGAATTGCAGGAGGTGCCATGTGCCAAGTGTCATCGGGCCGCGAGCGCCTCATCGTGGGAATCAGTCACGGTGCATGTCCAACAAACTGAAATTATACAGTCGACTCTAGCTCTACTAGACTACTGCCTCTCTAGTAAAACTCGCAGGATGTCTCCGCAACCTCGATCATGCTCGGTGCTGCTTTTACATTCCTCTTGAGCGTATGAGACCGGAACACAGCTTTGTTGGTGCGCCAACCACAAATCTAATAATGATAAAAGTAACCTATTGTCATTTAACGTATATTACTATGTATCTCGAAACCATAGTGCACGGAGCAGCAGAGTAAGTACGAAAAGTAGAGGTAGTCCCAATGTCCATTCATAACATAGATCGACAACAAGACGGTGCGCGGGTATAGTATATGATCAACATAGGACACGGCCCTTGAATTTCCAACAACTCTTAGGACGTGGTTGGCGCCGACGCTCTGTTAACAAGACCATTAGCTACATATAGTCACTGCGTAGTCCGAGCTCACCGTGTAGGTGCACTGGTATTGTGGAAGTAACCATGAGGCGTGACTCCAAGCTTTGCATTGGGCGGTAAATGTAAGTCCGCCACCTCGGGGGCGTCCACACCGTAAAGGACTCGCGCCGAGTGAAGCAACCTGCGGAATCCCAGGTTCTCTCCACCTTTATTCTTATAGACCGCCGTCAATCCAAGAAGAACACACAGCGCGGTGACACCGATGCATACTCCGTATGTTGCCAGGAGTTTCCACCGCGTATAGTAATAAAAATCTCCGTATGACAAGCAAGTTGTGTTGTAGGCTGAAATAGAATTGGCACCAGCACGGACGTCAAAAGATCCAGACAACAGACTGAGGCTTGTCTGCTGCATCAAGGTCGGAATGATCGTGGTCCAATCCGTAATGTTGGCGTTTCCTACTAGCGCTCCGGACAGTTGGGTGTATTGAACCGCGGTGGGAGTAGAGTCTCCGGTGAGGCCGTTGCTCCCATAGGTTATAGTGCCTTCCATGCCATAAGCAAAAGCATCCACTATACTGTTCATTTGTATAATCTGATTAGCTGTGCTATTCGACGCACTAGCCGGGGCTGATGCAGGCAACTCGTTGTAGTCATACACGTAGTCAAGTGACACGTTACCACCAGCCCCCGATGCTTGCGCAGTGAAGAGCACAGTGACTGCGTATGTCGCGCTTTTTGCTGTGCAAGAGAAGGCATGTGGTGCCTGGAAGTTCCAAGCGCTATCGTTGTAATCTCCCTGAACCAGAGACACGCTAAAGGTCATTCCGTTACTCCCCCATGCATACGAGCTGTTCCAAACGGTGGCGACCTTGGGGCCGTCAAAGGTACTGTTGGTGGTGTGGTTCGGCAAGGTGACGTTGAAGTCTACGGAGTCTGTGACGTCGATGCATTGAAGAACGGGCGCAATGAACTCGACGCTGTATTGGCACGTAGCGTTACCGCATGTCAGAAATTGCACAGATGAAGGGATAGGGAGTTCTTGAACAATGGCGCGCATGACAAGTTCTGCGACTTTGGGCCACGCTTTTGCTCCGGGCGTACCGACGACAGCGGCACCATAGTTCCCGTTTGCAACGTCCACCAATGGGACACTGCAGGTACTGTTCAGAATCAACTGATCTCGTAAGACGCCCAGTGATCCTGGGGCAAATGCTGTAACAGCTGTCATGGTAGTGGCGCACAGAGCCATCACGGTGAGGAGGAAGGCGGATGAGAATAACGTCGCGATGGAAGAGGGGGTGAAAGGGCTGCTGCGAGTAGCCATGAAGTTGTCGATCTGTTCGATCGAGTAGTGGTTCCTGCGCAAGAACATCCAAAAGACCTGTATGAATGCAATCCCAATGACCATAGTGAGCAACACCCGCTCGCAATTGGCGATGAAATTGCTCAGCGCCAACACGACCTCCTGAGAGTGGAAAATGGACCGCATCGAAGGCATGATGGACTGCTCGTTGATTGTGAACGTTTGCGGGACCACCCGTCTGTCGAGGTAACGGTGAAGAGCATCATGGGCACACATGATGAGGCCACCAATAGTGATGATCACAGCCATATGCAAACGGAGATCCATTGCAAAGGATTTGCAGCGACTTAGGAAGTTTGGACGATCGGCAGGAGTCATCGCCGGGAGCGAAGGAAGTGAAGGCGGCAAAGGTTGTTTCTCTATATCGGCTTCGACTCTGGCTGTTGAGCTACGTTGGCTTCCTGGTCCGTCAGACATTATTAGGAGAACACGACGGGCTTCAACTGCCGAAGAAGTTTAAGTGAGATCATTTGACAAGAAACCATCCCCAGCGCGAATGAGACTCACCAGAACGAGCAGGTTAGCGAGAGCGAAGTATGTGCGGATTGCTACATAATCGAAATATATGCACTGCAATACCTCGTTGCATGTGGTTCAATAATGGTTAGATCTACTGGAATACCACGCCGCAAGGAGCTATTTTTGACGCTCCCCCTGAGCGGGAAGCCTCAAGGTCTACGCTAGGAAATGCAAAGATGGTTATTTCAGATCTGCTGATTGTGACATGCCCCAGTGCCGTTAACATTCACTGATCCAGCAGCACTCTTGCCTGCCAGTTTTAATGGAGGTCCGAGGTCGTAGCCGGTAAGCGATGAGAGCCTACCTAAGAAACATTAACTGGATTTGGCATATACGTGCAGATTCTGGAAGGAAGAAAGGGCGGCGCCATGTCGGTAATCAACTGGAAGATAGTGAATGGTGGTGGTGGTGGACCCGAGCGGAAGCGAGTTCTGTCAACTTAGCATCGCCTCGGCCCGAGGCGGTGGCGCAGTGCGCACATGCGTTTACAAGCACCGGCCCGGCATAATGCCATGCATTCTCAGGTCACATACATCAGCAAAACCTGGTGGGAGAATGGTCTATAGCAGTCTATACAGCGCTGTACAGCACTGTACAGATGGGGACCTTTCTATAATCTCCTATAGCTCTCTGTACAGAGCTACACAGGCTCACCAGGTTTTGCTGATGTATGCGCGAATAAGTAGGCAGCAGAGTAGGTACAAGTGTCGTGTGTCTACACTTTGATATCAGGGCTTAGCCAGCCACCATCTTGATATGACTAAGATGTTGCAAAAAAACAACAACTCACTGATGATGACCTGGCATCAGCGTTAAGCGCCTATATGAACATAATTCGCCCATCTCTGGAGTAGCTCCCCCTCATCTGCTGTTTTCTTCCATGGCCCCGTCTTCTTACTCATGGCCGTGACTGCTTTATGAAGTGCCTCTGCTGACCTGCGCGGATCATCTCCCTTGAACATATGTCGATAGAAGACTTGAGCCATCCTCGGTCCGTCTACGTCCGCCATTGGCCACAGGGTCCCAACAACGCTGTGCACACCGCAGAACTGCACTGCAGCTGCGAGATGCAAGGACTCATCTGGCGTACTGGAGGTGCCACCGGAGGTAGCACTGTCGCATGCAGCCAGAAACGCGAAGTCGGCATTGGGCAGACGTGCTTGGATAAGATCGGAGAGCGATAATGGATGGTCGTCCAGCTCGAAGTGGGATTTGAATGGTTCAGAGGTATTGAGACGGCCATGGCACGCGAAATGCACCCACGGGTGAAGCGGTAGTTTATCGAGAACTTGCTGGCGAGCTGCCTCGGTCCTGACCACATCACGAACTTGGCTGTCTCTCCCTGTTTTCTCTATCACGTTACACTCTGTGAAGACCGTCAACAATCTGTCATCGAGACCGCCTTCGATTTTGGGAGGATGACCTGGATGAATGACGGCAAGCAGCGATGGTTTCCTGTCTCTTCCATTGAGAGTTGGAGGCTGCTGATTTTTGGCTTTTCTGGCACCGATGAGGGCAGAGAGTGTAGGTGTATATGACGAGATATATTTGTTGGGAAGTTCGCCGGCCGCATGGATCGGAAGAGCGCATAAGGCGGAAGTTGGGCACCACCAGATCCTTGACTGTTGAGGCACGCCCAACCTTTCCAGCCCCTGCAAGACAGGGGTAACCAGGAGCTTTGCCAATGCCTTCAAGATATTATCCTGTAGTGTTTTGGAGAACCCGGGCATTCCCCTCCGCTCGAAAAGCAGTTTCGACATGTTCAAGACCGCCAAATATGATTCTTCGCGACTCTGTTCATCTGCGCACAGCGGAAGGATGATGGGCGCGTCGTTTTGATAAAGGACAATGGCATCTGATCGCCGTTGAGCCACATTGACGATGATGACGGGTCCTTCGGCAGCAGCATTCTGAAGTTCACTGAACGGTACGGCTTCGAGGAAATGTTGAAATCCATCCAATTGGCGAATCTGCTGGATGATCTCGTCTCTCTCCATCAAGAGATGCCGCTGCCGTGCCCATCTGGCCTCGGAAACCGCTATGGACTCGTCGTGGCTTTCATCCGACGATCTGTTGTGTCCCCGCTGTGATGATGTAGCGAGGGCTTCAAGCTGTTCACTCGTTGACTTGAATCGGTCTGCCAATGCGGCGTTGACTTGACGCACTCCTTCAACAGGCTCTCTGTAGCCCCGTATATTTGACCAAAGCATAGAGCGTCCCTGCTCCAGCATTTCGATGGCTTTCTCCGGTTGACCCTGCCTAATGGCGTGCGCTGCAGCTGACATGGCAAGGGAAGGGGATAAGCGATGGGTTCCCAGTGCTGTACGACGTAATTCTATGTCTGGGTATACTGCAAGAACCAGCTGGAGTAGGTTGAGAGCGATTTGGTAGACTTCAAGTAGCAGTGGGTGGGGGTAGCGATGAGGCTCGAGAAGTTCTATCAGTTGAGATACGCAAGTATAGCGGTGTGCTGGTGTGTCGGAGGCATCATTAGCTCCAGAAAGGGGCAACTCAATCGCTTGGTTCAAGTCCTCTATTCGGCCTGACTGCATAAAGCGAGTAGCCAATGAATGGGATAGGGTATTGAGAGAGACGAAGCGATCGGGGTGCCCTGGAGGACATAGCCCCAGAGCTTCTCGTCCGTAAATGATCGATTGCTCCAAGTCCTCTACTAAACCTAACTTATCAAAGCGGGCTTCCAAGGAGGCTGCGAGGTTATTGAGAGGAAAATAACGATCGGGGTGTCCAGGGGGACATAACTCCAGAGCGTCTCGCCCGTAGATGACCGACTGCTCCAGGTCCTCCATTAGACCTAACCGAGAGAAGCGAGTTTTCAAAGCAATGGTCAAGTTACTGAGTGAGTTTGCACGATGGGGGTTCCCTAGTGGGCGTAGTTCAAGCGCCTCTCGCCCGTAGATGATCGATTGCTCCAAGTCCTCCATGCGACCCAAATAATCAAAGCGAGTCTCGAATGCCCCTGCGAGGTTAGCGAGGAGGAAATGACGATCAGGGTGCCCTGGTGGACATAGCTTCAGACCGTCTCGCTGGTACATGATTGATTTCTCCAAGTCCTCCATTTGCCCATACTGATTAAAGCGTGTACGTAGTGCACCGGCGAGGTTATTAAGTGAGGTGGAGCGATCGGGGTGACTTGGTGGACGAAGCTCCAGGGCATCATGCTCGTAGATGATCGATTGCTCTAAGTCGGCTATTTGACCCGACTGAGCGAATCGGATTGCCAAAGTAAGGGCCAAACCGCCGAGGGAGGAATGGCGACGGGGGTGCCCTGGTGGACGTAGCTTCAAGCCGTCCCGCTGGTAAACAATGGATTTATCTAAATCTTTTATATGGCCTTGCTGGGCAAAGCGAGCCTTTAGTGAACTTGCGAGGTTATTGAGGAATGTGGAGCGATCAGGGTGTCCTGGTGGACATAGTTTCAGACCTTCTCGATCGTAGGCGATTGATTGCTTTAAATCAGCCATCTGACCCAACTGATTGAAGCGAGTGTACAACGCAGAGGCGAGGTTGCAGAGGGAAAAGTGTCGATCAGGGTGCCCTTGCGGACATAGCTTCAGAGTTTCTTGCTGATAACTGATTGATTGCTGCAAGTCGGGCATTTGACCTAAATGATCAAAGCGAGCCTTCAGTGCAGTCGCGAGATGGTTGAGAGATGAGGAGTGATATGGATTCCCCGGTGGACATAGTTCTAGGGCGTCTCGGCCATATATGATGGATTGCTCCAAATCGGCCATCTGACCCAACTGAGCAAAGTGGGTCTGCAGTACGGCTGCTAGACTAATGAGGGCCACAGCACGATCGGGGTGCCCTAGTGGGCGTAGTTTGAGACAGGCCCGGCGGTAGGTAACTGCCTCCTGCAAGTTCGTACTTTGCCCCAACTGACCAAAGCAAAGCTCCAATGCATGGGCAAGGTCGTTGAGGAGAAAGTGGCGATCAGGTGCATCTTCTGAACGCAGGTCCACCGTGCCGCGGAGATGCGTGATGGCATGCTGTAAGTCTTCTATTTGTTGCAGAAGGTGGAATCTAGTAAACAATGCGTATCCAGTCCGGCGGAGAATCTCAAAACGAAGAGAATGCTCCGTGCTGCACAGAACGAGAGCCTTTTTGAAGTGATCAATTGCTTCATGAAGATGATCTATGGAACCATCGCTAGCTAAACGACGGAAGGCGCCGTCGCCTAAACTGTTCTCAGTTACGACCTCATCCACGGATTGAGATTCTTCGGATCCCGGGGAAGACGATGGAAAGGATCCATCAGGGTGAGGTGCATTTACAGCAAGTTCTTGTACGAGGCCTGAAGGAGACGAGCGCCGACTGGGAGCATAATCTTTCTCTAATTCTGACAGTCGTAAAAGTGAGTGATGATACATTGACACTCATACCAGGAGGGAGAAACACGTACCATACGGGGCCCAGAGTGCGACAATATCCTCAAGATGGATTGTTTTCATAGCCTACGCATGCCATCAGTTGGAACGCCAAAAACAAACGTGAGCAGGAAAGGTAACACATACGATGAAGTCTTGAGCAGCAGATCGGATAGCCTCAACGGCATTAGCGCGAGAAATCCCGGTAGGCGACCGGGCTTGGGCAAGGGTTCGCTTTGCGTTCCTGCAAGTGTCAGGGAGCATTAGAGACAAGGCATCAGCATGAAAGTATACGTCCAAGCTCACGCCGACAAGTTTCTCAAAAGCGAGCCCATCGTGGATGCATCATGGAGTAATTGGTCTGGAACAGGGGACCCTCGAACGTTCCACTGGGTTGAGCTGTAATATGGGGTCGTCTTAGATTAAACAACACAGCGGAATCAACGAATCAACGCACATAGATAGTTTGTTCAAAATCACCAAAGCCAAATCTGCCCTGCCATCCAAGACTACCAGAGCGCTCAGTATTCTACCGAGGTCTCCTTCATCTTGGTCGTCTGACTGAACATTTTGAGTATTCTTGAGCCACGTCTGAATGAAATTTAAGATGGCAACATACGTGACAGGCGTCAACAACATCGAGCAGCCTATCAATTGGCAACCCAAGGAGACCGGTGCATCTACCAGCTATGACTCCCTTTACCTGTCCGAGTGCTCTTACAGCCTCTGCGAAAGCTCCAAGCTCAAGAGTTTGGCCGTTGGGGGCCGTTGGCCTTCTGCCCTCCGTGTCTGGGGCCAAGTCGAATTGTGGGGTAGGAAGATCCATAGGTTGGTCGCTCAAATCTCTGTCGTCAGGATTGGTGGTTTTGATGGCGACAATGATCGCTAGACCTCTGGTGATACTGCCCACAATGAAGTCCCTAGAAGAGAATCACATCAAAGTAAAGTCGATGCCGTGTCCAATCGGGATTGGAGAAGAGTAGAGAAGAGATCGGTGCAGGATGCAAGTTGAGTCAAGAGTCCTGCTTCTGCATTTGCCGATGGCTGCTGTGCCTCATCGAATCAGGTGCACAATTGATGCCCCATTGTGGCGGCCAAGCACTGAGCGGTAAAGCCGACACAAGGGTGGTGGGTTGGATGGCTGGAAAAGACGTGCCCGAGGGACCGTATATTGCCTCCGACTTCCAGCTTCAAGCTTCAAGGTCCACGCTGCGCACGACGTCCATGTCTGTAGCTTCCCGACTCCCCGAACCACGCCGAATAACCGAAAAGCAACTACATACCTCACAAGCCCACATAACCACACCATGGGCATTGATTTCTGCAATAGCTCAGCTGAAAATCACAATTGGCTCCCGTATATACATGTAATTCCATTATTGCAACCCCACACTGCCGATTCTGCCTTCTTACGGCCAGCATGTGTCCTTGCGTGCCCCGCACCTTGCCTCGGCCCTCCTCGTTTTAACACATCTCCTGAGGACATCTGCTGACCACGCGAATACTTCCCTGGTGCCTGCTCTATCCCGATTGCTCGTCATCTTCCTCGTCGTCCTCATCATCCGAGTCGATGGCGCCCCACGGTACATCCTCAAGGGTTTCCCATCTAGTGAAATGATCAGCATTAGAAGACAGTACCAGATCCACTGCAAAGTAATCGCACGTACTTGTCCTCGTCCGGGTTGATGGGCTTTTGAGGCACCCCGCGATAGCCCCCGTACCACCTGCGCTTCTTCAGGGTGGAAAGAGTTGTGTAATTTCCCTGGACGGTTTTAGTGCTTCCTGTATCCTGGAGACTTCCCCCTGCATCGTGCGCCGTTCATTTCAAATTGACTGTGGCTCCCACTCCTACGGGCACTCCTGCAGCGAAGGTGGCAACTGGAGCATTGACTTTTCCATGGAGTTTGAGTGTAACCTCCTTGTCGCCTGCAAAGCGAGTAGTTATCATGATCCGCGGGACAGCGGCGAGGTTACTCACTCTTGTTGGAGAGATATAGACTAGCCGCTGGGCACATGTACGCCTCGGACACGAGGTACTTTCCTTCCACCGCCTTGACGTTGGCCAGTCTGTCTAGCAACTTCTTCATCTAAAATCATTCAAGGTTGGGGGCTATGCATGACCAACACCGCTCCCCGCTCCCCGTTGAACTCCCATGTGCCGGTCAGAGCCACGTCTCCCACCCCGGCCACATTGCTGCTCAGAAGATAATCTCGAAACTGACGGCGCTCACCATTCTGGTGCTACAGAAAACTCGCGTTCTCTCACCGGCTTGGTCCAGACGGTCCAGCGATTTAGAGGCTGACCTGACTGATTTCATCCTTGTCGGTGAAATCGGGGATCAGATTGTCCTCGTAGATTTTGCCGTGCTTGTTAAACACGACAGGCTTGCGATCAACCGTGACGTAGTCACCGACCTGGAGATTGCACCCATCAGTTGGCTAGATCGGCAGATCGGATTGGAGTTACCTGCGAACTGATATCCTGACGCTGCGGTGGTCATTATAATATATCTTAAGTTCAGCCCACTCCCAGCATCCATCAATATTGACAAGTGGCGCATCAATACGTACCAGATGTGCCATTCCAAGCTCAAGAAATTAGACTGGAAAATTGTGGAACTCGTCGGTTTTGTTACTTATCCTCATTTGACCTCCATGATTCTATAGCTAGCTATCGTACTGTTGAAGTCTTCCAGCTTCAAGTCTCTGATCAAATTCCCGCACTGTTCCTCATGATCAATCGCAATCTGCACAGGTTCTTCTTCTCATCAACACCGACCAGCTGCCCCTCGCTCTTTCCTTGCTCCTCGCTTCTAAACTATCTTCCGCGAAAGCTCTTCTTTGCGCCCTTCGCCATGGAGGCCAGAAATTGATTCTTCACATCCAGCTAAGAATTTCCTTATCTTCATGCGGTCTTCCGATCTCTGTTTGATATAGGTAATACGTGGAATAACGGCTCTATACACCGTACTAAAGCACTTGCATTGGCATACTCGAATACACACTGTTAGAGCTATCCCACTTGCCGCCTAACCATGTCCCTCCGAAATAAATTTGTGCGCAGGCCTATCATTGTCGACGAACTGGAATACATATTCTGAAAAAGTAGCATCGTTGATCGATTTGCTTAGTCCTCTTCAGATTCATCGTCCCCTCGCTGCCGTAGCAGTTCAGCCAACTCGCTGTGACCGTAAAGGTAAGCTGCATTCTGCGCCGTGCCGTATCTCCCTCCCATGGTGTCTACATCGGCTCCTTTGCTCAGCAGCAGTTGAGAAACCTCGAGGTGACCTCCCATGGATGCCGCCTGCAGGGCCGTGCCGTTGAACCCTCCCACAATGTTAACATTGGCACCATTGTCCAGCAACAGCTTGACAATCTCCAGATAGCCAAGCGAGGATGCAGCATGCAGCACCGTGCCATGAAATCCTTCCTTTACGTTGGGATCTGCTCCATTTTCAAAAAGTAGTTGAGCGATCTCGAGATGACCCTCCCACAATGCTGCTAAAAGTGGTCTGGTCATTGCTCCGTGGCTTTCCGCGTTGACATCTGCATTATTATGGATCATATGCTGCACGGTGTGCATGGATCCAGTCAGGCAAGCGTAATATAGGGGTGGGGCATCTGGGGGTAGCGGCCCAATGTATCGGCGGGAATCCGCAGAACCCCTCCACATCCAGCTCTCGTCACCATCAGCATCAACCAGGTTGTGCAGTTGCACCCAGTTGACCAACACAGAGCTCAAAGAAGTTGGTGGTGATTGAAAGAACTTTATAAGCAATTGACGAAGAGGATGGCAATTGGTAGACCCTGCGCCGGAAGACCGCAGGTGGGTGACCCAATACTTCGCTGCATATCGAGCCAACGGGAACAAAGAGTCGATATTATCTCTATCTCCAGAGTCTAGATGTCGAATGTTGGGCACGCTCGGACCGTCAAAATATAGAAGATGTGCAAGGCATGTTTGAGTGATCACGCAGTGTGAAAATTGCTCGCTGGTGCAAAGCTGTGTCTCCGCCACGGATTTGATATATTGGATAAAGTATTCCTTAACGGTGAAGTGTGTGAGCTTTACTGTTCCTGACGATCTGTTAGTACCATATTTACATTTCAGCACGTGGCGTACCATCAAACTCAGTTACAAGTCCATAGCAGTCACTCCATATGGCAGCTGGTTGCTTGTACCGCCGATCTCGATTGTACAATGGTCCATCGGCTGGTTGAAAGTCTACCACCAGAACCTCTGCCAGTTGAGCCACCGTCATCGGGCGTTTGGAAAATGCCAGCCATTGCAGCAAAGTCTGTAGCTTCTCTGGGTTTTCGCTTCGTTGAAATATTTGTGCATACGTCTGATCCAAACCTTTGGGCAAAGAATTTAACTGGTTTTGTAGATCCGTTTTACTCTTGCATTTCTTCACGGCGTCGACTTGCAGCGACACCCATCGAATCCTAAATTATTTGGAATTACGGGATGCCAAATATCTAAAATTGAGATGCTGCTTACATTCCATCCGAGCCGCTTATCAGTGCATCTGTGATCATTTCCTTTTCCTCCTGGTCCCACTGGTCCATTTCGGGAGCTTGAAGGCACGCTTCCAGATAAGTGCTGATGTCGTCCGACATGTGAAATTCTCCGACTGAGACTTTTTGGAGATTGGAAAGAGGCGCAAGGCCACGCTCGACTTCCGGTTCAGGGCGACTCGTGAGCATAAGGTGGACCGAACTCTCCTTGGCCACGGACTGTATCCACTTGAGAAGATCGGTCTTTTCAATGCACTCATCAAGCGAGTCAATGATGATGTATGTGCTTTCAAAACTTTTTAAAATGCGTGCAAGAGTTGTTTCGAGCTGGCTTTCGAGTGGCTGCCGATGACCTTGATCGCATTGGTTGTACATGTCCACCAAGACATCGGGAATTTGGTCATCGCATCTGTCAGACAGCTGCGTGATAATGGAGCGGATAAGCTGGTCGTAGTTTGATGTTTCAGATTGAGCCCTTGTGCCATCAAAGAAAAAGTATGCGTAGCCCTGGGCTGAGGCGCTCTCACGGCATAACACAATGACCTTCTCGATAACAGATGAGCTAGAATGATGATGAACTTCCTTTTTCCATGAAAGATGCCAATGTTACATACCACAATATGGTCTTTCCACATCCGGCTGCGAGAGACATTCATGATCATCAGTGCAGATAAGGAACTTACAGTGTAACACTTACGACCGCCATAGAGCCAGAGCACGGAGCCGGATCGCTTCCACTCGGAAAATTGTGATCCATTTAGAAACCAGGATCCCGTTCCTGCTTGATGTTTCTTCCGTGCCGCATTGTAGTTTGGCGAGATATCAGGGGACTTCATCCACACGTGAATCGCGCTTTCTGATATAAGAAACATCAGGACTCTGCTTTGCGTTCAAGCAGATGGAAGTAAACTTTTCTCATTATGTTGAACATCGAGCAAAACTCGGCGGTCAAACTTCTCAGTGAGCTCTTTGCATCGCTTCTGGCTGCTGGCAATTCTAGAGGATATGTCGGTCAAGGTATGTGCAACAGTGCGTGCTAGTTGCCCGATCTGCATTAGGGCGATATATGGATATGTGTACAGTGAGAAATAGCACAGACCTAGAAATTTTGTGTGCCCCCGAATGGAGGGGTTAACGTAATCATGTACAAGCATTGCAACTTCGAGGGATACTTTCCCGATCTCTTTGATAACATCAGTGGTGCCATTGATTCTTCTCAAATGTGGACAAGAGCTGGCCGCTCCTGCCATTTCTCGAAGGCTCTCTACGAGGTCTCGAACATTATCGTCTTGTTTCTTCTGATCTTGCGCCATCTTATGCACGAGATGTAGTATGTTAGCGGTTACATATTCATATATACAGTACGCAGACATGCAAAGAGTGCTTACTTTGATGGCGGAGGATAGTATAATCCAAGTTACTTTCAATATCGGGTGCGCCTATTGCGAAATCATATGTGAGTGATGCATTTTGGAAAGTAGAGGGACTCATGTACATCAGAAAACTGGTCGAGAATGGGCACAATTGCCAGAAGCACCGTGCCAATTTTGGTGCCGATGGTGGTCAGTGCCTGAGCAGCATCAACACCCTTAACTTTCTCCAGCTGTGCCATTTGCTTGTCGACATCTTTCATGAACTCCAGATGAGCCTGAATGAGAAGATCGAACTTGACTGCAAGGCATGGTTTTCCAGACTTGTCGATTAATACTTGCTCTGTGCCTTCTGAAGTTCAGCGATACAGGAAGGGACAGAATTCAACTTAGAGTTAGCTCACCGATATCAAGAAAATCAATACCTAGCGCACTGCATTCCGCTACAACATGCTCTGCCCACTTGCCCCAGCGACTCTGGCGGTATATGGCAATGTCAACAGCCGTGGAGGGAGTGAACTGACTGAGGGTGGGTTGATAACAAGACATGCTCGGATTGTGCGTGACTTACATGGTCATCTGCTCTTTCCACTGAGGTGTGGGTTTGCAGGGGAGTTTAGCCGACTCGAACACCTTTTTCCCGTCGATTTTCAGTATAACAAAATGGTCCGCTTTTGAAATCTTGCGATTCTTCTGTAGATCACCAATTGCCCGTATATCTAACCGTGATCCAGCTGATTAGCTGTGCATGAGCAAAGATGGACGTGTATGGCTATGCGCACCGATTGCTGTTGTAGATAGCATGGGATGAGACATGGTCAGAGTTTCTGGTCAAGATCCGATGATTTGTTAACAATGGAAATAGATCTGAGAACGTTCAAATATAGGACAAAACTTGATGTGGTAGAGCGGACAAAGTGTGGCCTCAATCGCACAGATACGAAAACAGCATGCTGTATGCCTGCCCGCGGTCCATCCTGCCGGTCAGATCTTGCCTGACTTGACAACAAGATCAAAACCCTTGAACAATCTCGAACCTGGAGATGAGTCTCTAAGTTCAATAGATTGGCTAGATTGCACCAGTAAGGAATGGACACACAGCAAGTTTGACCCTGCATCTGGTGGTGTTAGTGAATGGGGGCCAGTGCGGTAATAATGACATACCACTGTAGGCCGTATCTAGCCGTATCTAGCCCTGGCTAGCTTGGTTAGCATACCTAGCCAAACAATCTCGATTCTCGGCCCAGTCGCGGTATGCTTTAGCAGACAACCGGATTCGAGAGAAAATACTTAACACACCACTTGAAGGTACTCAATAGGCAGAGTTCCATGTTGATAGAGCACTTGTATAAGAGGCATCTGTTGTGAAGAGTCCGTCAGCGCATGACTCCAAGGCCAGTGAGGCCCGTCTAAGGTCAAGTTTACCAACACCGGTGGCGTGAGAGCTTCCGGTTTGAGACTGGTGGCTCAGATCAACATTAATGCCTAAAGGGCTGTCTGATTTGGATAGGAAAGAAAGGTATATGGTCGTATCAGTTATAAACAAAAATCTGTACTACGACATAGGCTGGGTCGCAGCAAGGGGCCGATGTGTGCACTGTCATATTATGCACTCGACTCATATTCTGTGAATTTCCTCGTTCGCTTATGTTCAAACCTGCAATCTTACGGTAACTCAATCGCAGGGCACTCAGAGTCAGTTACAAGTAAAGCAAAATTTGGCATGTATTTTCTGAAACACATCAAAAGTATGGACTATACACGACAAGGAATGCACACTCGAGGGGAAGACTCCGCGGATTTTTCTGCCCATGAATCACGAACTCTCCCTCACCTGCGGCGTGAGGATCTTTGAGAACCCGCAGCCCCGTAACACCCCATTTTTCATCGATTGCATACACTGCGCTCCTGTTCCTCGGCATCAGCTTCGCGCCGAACCGGTACAGGTCATCGGAGTCGGACCATGCCAAAATAGGGGGTGACCCATTCGTTAGCCGGAGGTGCTTTATGTCTTGTTGACCATTGACACATGTGATGTAGCCACTGTCTCCTTGGGGCCACCCGTAGACATAACGGTCGTCACTAGGCCACCGGCGGTAGCGTATAACTACGCCTTGGCCACTGGGTACAGGCACGCAGGTGACCAACCCCGATTGAGAGTCCTTTGTCCCAAATCCAAGCTCGCCTCCGTCGGGCAGCAAGATCTTGTACCGGCAGGTGGTCCATATCGTTCCACCATCGAGGTCCACGAGATTCTACCAAGGACCTTGTCAGTACGTGGCTAGAACCTCTGAATGCACTGGACGTACAGAACCCATGAAGAATTTGTATTCAGATGGGCGCTGGTGATAGTGGTGCAAGGCAAGTCAGGGGCCGCCGATGAAGGAGGGAGCTCTTAATCTTTTCGCATGCCAGACGCGCATCACGGGTGCTGCGGGCAGGGCAATATCAGCACATGCTCTCATGAGGATCTAGAGCATCTCACTATAACACTAATCGTGTGCAATAGGGACAGCTTTGAAAACTCCCACGGGGTTTTGAGGATATTTCACCGTGCAGTGATATTTCACCGTGCAGTCTTGATACCGTCGGCCTCACATACATGTTTTAGCCTGTCCAGGGTCACATTGGTTCCTGATGAAGGAAAGCTGTATACCATAACCCCTCAAGCGTAACCTGCTGAACGGAGCACCCTGCATGCATATCATGCGGCAAACAGGAGACATGCTGCCATAGACAAAGCTGCACCATTTTTGGCTACAGTACGAATGAATCATTGTCCTAGACCTGTGAACGCAGAAAGAAGGGATACATACTTTCTGCATAACAGATACGTTAACAATAGATCCCTGACCGATCGATTTTCCAAAAGCGCTCTGCGACGATCCTAAGCTGTGAAAGAATGTGAAGATGACAAGGGAACTCCTTGAGTCTGGCCAATTCGTGATAACCTTCGGATCCCGGCCGTTCCTGAATGGGTCATTGGGACCTTTGCCGCGTAACTATCCTATCCTATCCCATCCTTTCATTTGAGGCCTGGGCTTGCGCATCGAATCTGCGGCGGTGCTGATATTTGTGATATATACAGCATCGGCAGGGATCTACTGCATGGAGATGACGGACTCGGAAGCTAGATCTAAGCACCAAGCATCCTACTGGTCACCATGGCCAGGCTCGTCATTGACCATCCTTGTGATGTTGACCAGCAGACCTTCACGAACACCGGAATATAGGCCTGATAGTAGAAACCAATTATTATATTACCTCGCAAATGCAGCATCTTGGCTTTGAAATCTGAATGAGGTCCAAAGTGAGAAAAAGTGAGCCACTTAAATCTGACTTGCATACCAAAAGTTATACTGTAGAGATCCTTGAGCTTTCGTTGCTTCCTAGTAACTCATGCTATATTCCTATGGGGAGGGAGATATGCTGGGTTTGACGGATCACATACCACGTGGAGCCCGCGCTGTGATGATATCCTCGATGCAGAGCTTGTGGAGAGCCTGCATATGATCTGATTCAAGACACCACAAGCAAACGGGTATAAATACGGTAGGACATACCGAAAAGTCTTGAGCTGCAGATAGAATGGATCTGACAATATCAACACGAGGGGGTACGATAGACGACTCAAGTTGAGCTGCGATGCGCTTGGTGGATCTTCAACATCAGGACTTAGTGAGGATGAGGCGTTTTCACAAAAATAGAAACTTGTACTCACACTGACAAGCTATTTTAAAGCAAGGCCTAGATCGAATAGGTCGCCGCATAGTCTTCCTGAAGCGGGGGACTTTTGAGAATTTGATTGGGTCAAGCTGTAAGGTGATTATCGCGACCGTTTTAGTTCAATAACAGTGTTTGGTCGATTGACACACCCTACAAGTTGCCGTACGTGTGCCAAAGCCGCGTCCATCATCCTATCTAAAGCTATCAGCGCCAGTAAAGAATGGTGGATACTGTCTTCATGGGAGCATCATCGTTGAGGGTTGTCCAGCTGAAACCGAAGAGATAAAATATGATAGTCCGCCCAGGCTGATGTTCTGGAAGGCTGTGACCTAAGCAGTCGATGGTGAATGACGGGTTCAGCAAGGGGGGTGAAATCTACAGCGCACAACAGCCTCATAATAATGGTGCCTCAAACATACAGCACGGTGCAGCAGCAGCAGCAGCCGGCCGAATTCGCCCAAGAGGCGACACACGCAGCCAGCGTGGCTATATGTGTTTAAAGGTTCGGTGATCTGTTCTTGTGTGCGGAAACCCAGGCTCCTAAAACCAGCCCCATGCAGAAAGGGGAGGCTTCATATCGTTCAGATAGCGCAAATGTAAAATTTCGTAATTGATGACCAACCTATTTCCTTTTATATCACCAACGCACCTCAACCTTTCTGCAAAGGGGCTGGCAAAACTTGTCCGGAGCCGCGGCGGCCCGCATCGGAAGCCCTAGCTTAGGGTTACAGAAGTCATTTTTTAATCGCGGTAATTGTCAGCCGGTTATCAGTTTACCGACTTACCGGTTACCACTTTTGTCCAATTATGCGCGATGGGTCACAGACTCCAGAGCGTTGCAAACCCAGCCCGTGCGCCTTTGTTCAGGTGCTGCGCCGCGAGTGCCTCTCGTGAAACAGAGCAAATATATTGGGTGGAACAATGGTCATCAGTATTATGTAGTAAATAGACAATAGTCCAATTGGGGGAGTGAGGTGTTAACAATGGCTGCCAGAGTGTGACACTGCGCAGCAGAAACACAGCTGCAAAGACCAGTGCATTGTCTTCCATCACCATCACAAGGCCTCCAAAAATGCCAGTGTCTTCCCCGAGCCTGTAGGAGCTATCCCGACAACATCTTTCTTTGCATACAGGTTCTGCGACCTTGATAGCCAGCAAGCGGGTTTCGAGAAGTGCTTGAAGATTGCCTCGCGCATTTTCTCCATGTTCCATTTTATTGCAGGCACGAGAGATAAGAGACGGGTAGTGTGGGCTTTGGATGGACGCGACTGAGCGTGACAACGGGAGCGGAGCTTGGGACCGAAAACAGCAGCTCGGGGGTAAACATATATGATTTTATTGCACAGCCGATGTAGTCGAGAGTCTCGCCACACGATTAAAAAAGTGGTTTCTGTAACCCTAAGCTAGGGCTTCCGATGCGGGCCGCCGCGGCTCCGGACAAGTTTTGCCAGCCCCTTTGCAGAAAGGTTGAGGTGCGTTGGTGATATAAAAGGAAATAGGTTGGTCATCAATTACGAAATTTTACATTTGCGCTATCTGAACGATATGAAGCCTCCCCTTTCTGCATGGGGCTGGTTTTAGGAGCCTGGCGGAAACCTGCGGAAACTATGATAAGCAAAATCGGGAGAAATGCCGGCTCCAACGCGAATATAATTGGGAAATATTGGATTTCATTTTTCAAGAGAAGACAGTGGACGCGGATATGGATGAAGACGAGTCTGACCGAGTCTGCGTGCGGAAAGGGAATAATCACCGTATATCCCGGTGTAGGCATCTATGGTGGGGCACCAGCCTGCTGAGACCTGCTGAGACGTCCGAAAGAACGTTGACTCGGAGAAGTTGTGACTGTCAAGAAGTTAGAACAGTGACAATAATGACGGCATGTACGCCGCCAGATAGAATGCGCGCAAGACAGGCGGTATGCACAAAGTACGACGCTCACCAATATTTGTATTTTCCATGAGCCCCAGAAGAGATCTTTCTTCAGAGGATTGGCAAAGGAAAAACTCCATTTTAACGGATGCAATACCGTGACGTCGCGACTCTCATAATGTTACCGACGTGAAGGTTGTCCTCCGACTCTCCAAAATCCGAGCCTCTGAACATCATCTAATGCCATCCAAGCTCCCCTCGCCTGCCTCATCTGGCGAAGAAGACGAGATGATCATTCGGGTGAAGAGCATCCCAACTCTCGGCCAACTTTACAGGTCGTCTGAGCTGTCCGCACCCGCTGCCGCCGCGCGCAAGTATCCGCCAAAAGCTGCATATCTCGATCGCGTGTCTTTGTTGTGAGTTTCGCCTTATCAGCACAATCTGGTGCGACTGCTTAGCTTCTTGTTAATAATGCGACTCAGCCAGGGGGATATCACGGAGTTGCAGGTCGATTCAATCGTGAATGCCGCGAACAAGAGCTTGCTTGGTGCGTTCAGCTTCCGGTTATAGCAACAGATTAGCAACTGACCGTGCATGAAGGAGGTGGTGGAGGTGAGATTGGATGTCTAGCCCCGGTTGTGTACATGCTTAGATATTCTCGTGGAGAGTCGATGGTGCCATACACAGCGCCGCAGGCCCTAATCTTTTGAAAGAATGTGAGCCGCTCCAATCTCTTAACCGGCATCTTTCTGATTCTCAAACACGCAGGCCGAACTCTCAATGGATGCGAGACTGGAGATGCTAAGATCACCAAAGGATATCATCTTCCTTCGTTCGCTCAAGTTCTCTTACCATTCACGGCGTATTACTGAACTCGGCGCAGCAAGCACATTATACATACAGTAGGACCCGTATACTCCTCGTCTGACAAAGAGAACAGGGCTGGCCAGCTGGCATCCTGCTACAAGACCAGTCTGCAGGTAGCCATCGCAAACTCTCTCAAACATATCGTGCGTCTGCCTTTTGATCTGTGAGCCTTGATGACATGCTCAAACGATGCATATAGGCATTCCCGTCGATATCAACAGGTATTTACGGCTACCCCATCGAAGATGCGACACATATTGCGCTGGACGAGGTCAGGCGGTTCCTTGACACAGAACCAGGAGACCAGGTGCGCGCCCACTTCCCCAAGTTGTCAAAACTAGCCACACTGAGACCGTCCCGTAGGTGGATCGAGTTATTTTTGTGGTCTGGAGCAACAAGGATAAGGGTGTTTATGAGTGGGTATCATTTTACTGCTGCAAGAGCATCATGCTGATGTATTTGTAGGGATCTAATCCCCGAATATTTCCCTCCTGCGCCTGCCCATGAGCAGCCGACTCCCGATAAACACTCCCCACCCCCTGGACCAAATAAATCGGCAGCATGAACTGTTCGCTCATGTATCACCTTCGCCACCGCACCGCGATCTATACTTTCGTCGTTCTCATGTAAAATGGTTGTACCCGTTCACAGAAATACCGTATAGACTTCTTGGTCTGTATGTATCATTGCCAGCAACGGTCACTTTGGATGCTATGCAAAAATAATCAATTTTGGTGATGGTGATTTTAGGTGTTGTACACGAATGGTATGCTTCTATCTGATGCAGCGGCGACGCTCCAAGCCTCTCTTAGGGCGCAATTGTCGCTGGCGCTGTCCCGGGCTCGCTACTCCCACCCGTTGAGCCCTCTTCGATATCGCGCATGGCAGCCTTGTCGGCTGCGATTTCGCCGCTGATGCCCCATCGCTGTGCCTCGCTTTCGACTTCGGCCATCGAGAGTGCTGGAAGCTCGTGCGCGGTTTTGACGTACCACTCCTTGGTGGTGTATGCCTTCGCGAAGATAACGTCGAGCTCCTCCAATGAGCGTCCCTTCGTTTCTGTGTGGTCTTTAGTAAACACGGTGCAAGTAAAAGCGGATCACATACCAGGGTAGAAGACATAAATAATAGGAACGAAAATAACGTTGATGACTCCGAAGAACAGGAACGTCCCAAACCCACCAATGGAGTTCAGCATCGGAGGTGTCCACATGACAACACTGAAGTTCCATAGCCAGTTGGTCATAGTGGACACGGCGTTCGCCTGGGTACGAGTGCGCAAAGGAGATATCTCAGCAGGGTACAACCACGGCAACTGCAAAGAGACAGTTAGCCTTAGTTTGGAGAGTATAGTCCGGGTGAGTATAGTCCGGATGACTTACCTCAAGCCATGTGCAACCGAAAGATATCAAGAATAAGAACAGGCCCACCACGGCACCGTACAGCACCTTGTTCTCCGTATCGCCGGTCAAGTTGTACGGTATTAAACAGAAGCTGGCCAAGAACATAGAGCCCGCTTGTCCAACGGAGCCCCAGAGGAACATGTTCCGCCTGCCAACAGTCTCTACCATGGGGTACGAGAAGAACGCAGATAGCGCATATACGGTCGCATTAACGCCCCCCAGGATGAGCGAGAGCTGATGATCGAGCCCGATGTAGTTCTCGTAGATGACCGGTGCAAAGTAAATGACGGCGTTGCATCCTCCAATCTGCTGGAAGAATTGGGAGCTCGCACCGAGGAGCATGCGCCGGAAGTGCTGGGTCTTGCCATTCGTGAGGAGATCGCCCGTCTTTTGAGTGCCCTCCATTGCGGCGAGCGTTTCGTGGATGACCCGTGTCTCGAGGAGAGTCTTTTCGGAGTCGTAGGGGGACGCGGCGAGCGCGGCGACGACGCGTTGACCCTCGTCATCGAAGCCCTGGGAGATAAGCCAACGCGGAGATTCGGGGAGAAGGAGCACGCCGATAACCAAGCATACTGCGAAGATCATTTGGAGAGCAATGGGGACACGCCATGATACCGAATTGTCCACATAGCTCAAACCGAAGTCCTGTGCAAATGTCAGCCGGACGGGCGGAGCATCGGCTAGAGAACTCACGATCCAATACGCTATCACCGTGCCAAACGCGATGGTGGACGCCTCGATGCAGATCAGAAGACCTCTATTGTGAGACTTCGAGCACTCAGCCTGCCATGTCGGTATCGTCGCAGTGTTCAAACCTGCGTGACAGCGCTTAATAGACAGCCCGGCAGTCGGATAGAGTGTTTCAAAGACGCACCGTTCCCCACACCCGTTATAATTCGGCCGATGACGAACTGATACCCCGCTTTGTGACCCTTGATGGTGGTTATTTGGATTATCACGCCAATGACCATGATAGAGGCCCCTAGCAGCATGTTCCGTCTCCGGCCCATTCTGTTCCCGAAAATGAGGGCAAACGCGGCGCCTGCTAGACAGCCAATTTCGTATATGGCGGTGTAGAATGCTTGCATGGTTGAGGATTTCGTGGGACCGACGATAGCTGGGTCAAGGTCCGGGAAGGCGCGGAAGAATTGGGGGGCGTTGATTATACCAGACATCTGTACGAATTCGCGATTAGCTTTGAATAAGAGATGCAAAAGGTAAGAGTGCACTCACGATGCCCTGATCATATCCAAACAGCGCAAAACCCATCGTTGAGGTGATCGTTATAGCCATAATGAGGCGATCACCTGTGAGGCCCATGTAATGTGGGATGCCATCCTTCAATGTAGCCCGAGTGTCGTCGTGGTGTGTCGAGCCTTTCTCTGAGGAAGTCATGGTCGACTCGAGAGTAACTTGAAGTCAAGCGCAGGTTGGCAAAAAAGTGTTGGCCTCGGTTAACAACATCTGATCCTTATATGCCAAAACCGCGACATGACACCAAAAGTCTTCGGTGCCGGCTAAGCAGTTGATTTTTGTGATATCATCATCACCCTGTCCTCGGTAAGACTATTCAGCTGAACCTGGTGGAGCAAGCCCACACTGCCCGAGAATGTCGGCCCGGGTGCAGGATCAGCTGAGAATGGAACTTGGCAGCGTTCAATCAGAGCCAATCAGCCGCAAACGAATTTGCCGGCAGTCAACACAGGAAAGAGGGTCGTCAAGTCAGCGAAAAAGGAAGAGGGTGGTGGAGTGGGCAGAACATAGCGGCGCCGGACCGCCGGCAGCGCTCGTTTCAACGCTTCAACCTCACGCCACCATGTCCCCGATGGATTCACCTCCGTATCTCGCAATAAACACTCGAAAATTGCAGCTCCAGCGCTGCCCACAGTCCATCGAACCCACTGCAATTTTTCACATGTCCATCATCAACCCTAAAAACTTCTTCTCGACAAGGCGACTGACAGCTGCGAGCATTTGCGCCGAGAGACGGGGTACGCTTCTTTCACTACATTCGCATTCGATCGCAAGGCATCTGTATGCAGTCCTGTGACCTACCCATATATCTGATGTGAGCTTTTGACTCAAAGATAACCTGTCATGAAAAGATCTTCTTCTCCTACCTAACTCCCTAGGACGCTGCTGGCTCAGCGCTTGGCCAGCACACACTGTGAAGGTGCCAGCTATATATACTAAACCTACTACCGCTACTGATAATCTAAAGTATGGTTTATATAACAGGTTCGTCACTACATCTTGTCTCAATGGCCAATAAGACGGGCCAACTAATGCGGTGCCATTCAGCGACCTCAACGCCCCGGACTCGATTTATTGTCAAGCCATTGTCTCTCCCCGCAATTCAACATTCAATCAACCGACTGGTCTTATCACGAGCCGCTACGATCTCCCCTAAAAATCTTGCTCAAGGTCTCCCGCTCCCCCGCTCCCCCGCTCCCCGTATGGGCTCCCTACTCAAAATCAAATGCTGCCCACCTGCGCTCCCCCCAATCTTGTTGGGATCCTTTGCGGAAAACCGCGACCGGCGGCCTTCAGCGGAGCGCATCCTTGTCTCAGGCACAGTGCTTTGATACTGGAGTTCAATCACTAGGAATCTAATCATCCTGCTTGAATGTACTTCCACGGGCGGCCGTTTCTCTGCAAAGACCGATATTCCACCGCCGACTAGAAACTACACGTCTGGCACTGTGCTTTTGTGTTGAATTGGCCTCATGGCTAAAGTGTCGTTTTCAGGGTGGGCATACGTGCCGTCCAATCTATCATCTTCAAGTTGTCACTGGCCGGTACCCTTATCTCAAAGGTCATGCCCTCTGATCTAAAGTAAGCTTGACTCGATCATATCCTCTGATGACACATGTACAGATATAATCATCAGGTCATCGACTCATCATTAGCTCACCTGGATTAGCATCAACATGTGATCAACAATACTCGCCAGACGCTTTGACTCTGAGTCCTAGGCCAGCACGTATGTACTACTCTGAAGTTTTAAATATGCGCTTGGTCCGACCTATGTAGGTCTAGCGAACTCGAGTCAACAGCATTGCAAATAAATCTACATGTGCGTTGGCATGGATATACTTAGGACAGAATAGAAAGCAAACAGCGAAGAGAACAGAAGATAAAATGATGCGAGGGAGGATACAACTGGTCATATAAAAATATAAATGAGAGCATAATTATGTGCGCGTGTTGCACTGACCTTAAGAGGTAATGATACAACGTCCAAATACACATCCTTAAATGTCATCGATGTCCACCTCGTCGCCGAACTCGAACGTGCACTCGCCGTCCTCCTCGTTGAACGTGTCCGTCTCGTTGATTTTGGCATTGTCAGGCAGTTCGCCATACGCTTTCACTGCAACACAGAAACAGTCAGTCCAAAAAATACTCTCGATCTAAGAAATGCGGGCACGCACAGTTACGAGCCTCGTCAGCCGTGTACTTGACAATAACGTCCGCCTTGTCGTCTTGGAAGTCACGCAGGGAGAGCAGGACGATGTCGCCCTGGTTGATCCACACCTGCCCACACCACCCGCATCAGCATCCAGCGTCCATATCGACCCAGAAGCCAAGAACGCACCTTCTTGCGCATCTTCCCTCGAATATGCGCGAGCCGCTTCTCCCCATCGAAGCACTGTGCCTCGAGCCGGCCGTTCCCCAGCATCTTCGTCACCTGCGCATATTCCTGCCCGTCCTCACGGAAGACCAGCTCGCGCTTGTCGTCGTCGTTCTCGTTCTTTCCACGTCTCCGATTCTTTCCTCCCTGTGGACCAAAATGCAGTACTCAGCACCCATGCGTAGCGCCCAAGGAAAGAAGATCGCCGCACCTTTCCTTTATTCTGTGAAGATCGGAGTCAGATTAAAAAGCGCATCGCAGAGTGATCGATGAAATTGGCGTACCTTTGGCATGCTTTCTTGAGGTACTTTTGGGTGCTCCCTGGTCGCAGCTAGTGTCAGCGACCTAGTGGGGGATGCAAGGAGAGGTAGGTGGTGGTGCTGTGTCCTTGGGCTGGGCTGTGGGTGACTTGATCTTGAGCGCTAGATTAGGAAACCTTCCGGCTCCGACACCGGAGGCGGTCATGTTCATGTTTGCTGTGTTCAAGTTAGGATCAAGTCTGAGTCGAAGTATGATTTCAAACAAGAATTAAAACAATTGATAGATGTCCATGCGACGTAGAAACACAACAAACGAACAAAAAGAGCAAGTATCGATGAAGTGAAGAATATCCATGTAGATGAAATGATAACAAGAAGTCGAGAGTTCTGCATCACTGTATTGGCGCGGGACTCGATGCTAAAGCTAAAAAGTTCTTCCGAAGACAAACTGACGTCTCGGGAAGAAGAGCAGAGTCATTTAAGCACCCGTGAGGTGCTTCGAAGCCACCACGAGGATATTGGTCTGCCCAAGGCTGTTTTGTGTGTAGCGGTTGTTGGTCTGCAAGAGCAGCGTAAGCAATAACAGCAGAAGCTTAAAAAGCATGCATACCTTCGTAGTGTCCTTGAGAGCTACGTATGTCTTGAGGGAGAGAGGGATGGGGCTTGTGGCCAAGAACCACGAGACGCCTTCGGAGCATGGTGGCGTGGTGAGACTGCCAGTATATTGACTGCCACACAAGATTCATCAACGCAATTCAGCTAGAAAACAGAAAATGACATACTAATACTTTAGCTTGTTGGCCTGCTCCTGGAAGGCGCTCAAATCGACCTTAGGAACCGTCGTCGTTGTCCCGGGGGTTTGGATGGCAGGGAGGTGTGAGAAAATGGTCTCGAGCACAGGAGTGCTGAGCTGGGCTTCAACTTCTACGAAGAATGCGAGAACCGCAACTTTTCCAGAGCCATCTGCGCCACTAAGATTAGCCTGTTTAGTACACGGATGAGATTGAGCGGACAGACCAGCAGCATCAAAGACGAAGTGCATCTCGGCCTCATAATGGCCCAAATCAACGCGGTGCTCGCTCGGGGTGTGGAAGTGGAATCTATGCGGTCGAAAATCAATTAATGGCACTGGGAATCTAGCATGAAATGACTGACTGCGCAAGTTTATAGGTCTTGCCTGCAGCCTTCAATGTCCCATTTATGATGACTTCGACGTTCGTTCCGAGGTTCTCAAAAACTACATTCTTCGCGGGGGGAACGTCAAGTTTGATCGACCCATGAGGCGCAGTATGAGCGCTGGATGAGTCGAGGAGGATGGGGCTTTGCTATAAATGAGACGATCAGTCTATCCTGTAACCGATAGAGTGCCAGTCAATTACATTGGTGCCATTCCCGCATAGATAGTAGGCAGTTTGATTGAGGTTATGCCAATTGAGAGGGCCAGTGGTGGTCCCGTATGTAAATGCAGGCACCGGAACCGTACCGTCAACTGCAGCACTGAAGGGATGAATAGATTCGATCCCATGGCCACAGGATGCGAAGACGGCCCGAGGGGCCAGGAGGGTAATGCCGATGGCAATGATTGTAGAAATGAACATGGCAAGATTGGGGTGGGTGGTAAGATCCTGGTGTCTTGTCTGGTTTTCATTTGCCTTTATATGCCATCCGTTTTTGCGATACCAAAGTACCAGAGCGTCTTCGGTTCGGCGATCACAGATCACCTCGCATATCGCACGAGTTGATGTCAAGATATTGGGCGTTTAAAATTTAAATTCCTGGACGATGCGCCGTCCTGATCATGACTCTGGATGTGGTCATCGGTTTTTGCGATACCGGACTACCGGGTTCGTCTTCGGTTCAACAATCATATATCACCTCGCAATTTGCACGAGTTGATATATTGGTATAATTAGATTCTTGTATGATATCGATGTGTTGTTCGTACCCCCGAGCCTCCGAGTCCGAAGCGGTTGCTAACTCGATACAGAGCCTAAACATCTGGAGCGTCAACACAAGGCATATATAGGTTTCTGGCGGTTTGGGGGTTGCCTCTGTGCGTGGGCCGTAGTTTCGATCTCGGCAAATTGGACAGTGCTTGCGCCACTATCGTAGATCTGGCACCCTCAATTAATTCGCTCCCCGAACAAAATTCTTGAAAAGGGCTCCTGGTGGTGCCGAGCTTCGTTAGCACCTACTGTAAGGACGCAGAAGTACACGAGTTGCATGTTTCAGTGATCTCATGCCGATCGACCTATATGATCCTCGGTGATATGTCAGCCACATGTTCGAAAACCTTCCTTTCGCAAAGCCTACTGGCGCGGGGGTCCGAGCTAGGGCGACACAGATAAACCAGTATAAAAGAACCTGTTATGCATATGGCTCTTGGAGCTGAGAGGTGGTAGTTATGGACCTGCATGCAAAGCAAACTTTGACCACGTTCAATAAAATCAAGTATGGTTAGCAGGTCAGGCACGATCTGGACCCGAGTAGTGGGCACGAGCTCACTAGCATAAATGTCAAATCAGAGTCGGTGCCTGTCGGACCACGCGTATGCAGCTGCAAACAAACATTGAAGCCACCTGGTGTCATGTACACGCAGCGATGTAGATTTAAACCTTAATTCTCCGAGCAATTATGCAATGACTCTGTCACTGCATTCCAGGTCGTGACTGAGCACAAAATTCAAAGATAAAGATACATGGGAAACACTCAAATGTGGCGGAGCATGGACCCACAATAGCAGTCTAAGTGCTAGAGGAGTTGAGGATCTGCTGAGAATTACACAATTAGCTGGCCCCAGTCTAACCAAAAGCAACCACATGCGCGAAGATCATGGCAAAAATCGTACGAGGAATTCTCTAGACACTTTTTGGAAGGGTGAATAGTTATTAAAGCATAATAGAGTGTATTTGCAACCACTTTTTTGCTTACGTTTTGCTTGTTAACTGAATTGAACTGAATTGTAGGAGCACCAAAACGTAAGCATAAAAGTGGTTGCAAATACACTCTAATTAGCATATAGAACAAGAAACGAGAATCCTTGTCTTTTGAGGCGTTTTCACACCTGTTGAAATTGATGTGCTGATCCGATTGCCCGACATGCTGGACCCACCATCGCATCCACATCGATCTTGCTGCCGTGTTCAATGTCGATCCAGGATTCCCCTGCGAGTTATCGTGTATGTCATGCGGAATAAAAAGAAGGTGTATTATATAAGTCGAGAACATCCGGAAGGAGGTGACAAGTTGCGGAAGTTGACTTGCAGAATAGAGTACTAGAATAGCAGGCGAGAGTCTGAATTAAGTCCTGTCAAAGTTCGTCTGAACGTAAAGTAGAGTCGAAGACGCAAGGTTGAGAGGAAACGATTTAAAAGATACCGGTGAGATTCTGCGAAGCCAGCACGAGGATATCCATCTGCCCGAAGTTGTTCTGCGTATAACGGTTATTGGTCTACAGCACAGCGTTAGCAATAGTGACAGGAAGTTCTAAAGCGTGCATACCTTGGTGGTTTTCTTGAGAGCAGCGTAGGTCCGAATATAGATCGGGATGGGGGTGGTAGCCAAAAACCACGAAACACCTTCCGAGCAGGGCGGCGTGGTAAGGCTTCCAGTGTACTGGCTGCAACGCGTCATCAGTGGTGTCCAGTCAGAGAAAGGGGGTTGACACACTAATACTTCAGCTTATTAGCGTGCTTCTGGAAAGCCGCCATGTTGACGTGGGGAACTGTGGTGGTTGTTCCGGGAGTCTGAATGGCGGGAAGATGGGAGAAGATAGTCTCGAGAACCGGGGATCTGTGCCTTTCTTCGACTTCGAGAAAGAAGGCGAGCACCGCAACTTTCTCCGAGCCATCTGTATCAAGCGTGTTGGCCGATCTGACATACGGATACCAAAGATGCAGACGAACATACCAGCAGCACCAAATACGAAGTGCATCTCGGCCTCATAATGACCGAAATCGACACGGTGCTCACTCGGCGTGTGGAAGTGGAATCTGTGCGGGTTAAATTTGGTAAATGGAGGCATTTGTTGCGATAAAAAGCTTACTGTGCAAGCTTCCATGTTGTGTTTGCAGCGGCCAACGTCCCGTTCATCAAGACTTCGACGTTGGTTCCGAGGTTCTGAAATATCACGTCCTTCGCGGTGGGAACGTCCAATTTGATCGACCCATAGGATGCGGTTGAAGTGCTAGATGAGTTGAGAAGAATGGGGCTTTGCTGAAACAAGGCTATCAGCTGGTCTATCAGGAGTTCGACGAGGTGTCAGCACATACATTTGTTCCATTACCGCAAAGGGAGTAAGCCCCGTCGTTGAGGTTATGCCAATTGAAGGGGCCAGTGGTGATGCCGTACGTGAATGCAGGGATTGCAACTGTGCCGTTGACAGCAGGACTGAAGGGATGGATAAAGTCGAGTCCGTGGGCACAAGATGCCACGACGGCGTGGGGAGTGACGAGAGCGAAAGCAAGGAGCGTGGGGATTAACATAGTAAGATTGGGTAGTAGGCAGACTCGTCTACTCGCTGGTGCGTCCCGTCGACCTTATATGTAGACAACCTGCTAGCGGGACCTTCTTCAACTTTCTTGCGATGCCGAGCTCCCGAGCTGCTTCGAAGTGCACGGTTCGTTCTGAATCGACCGTCACAGATCATCTTGTAGATTTTAGGACTTGATATATTGCAGAGTTCGGCCTCAATTTTCAGAGGGGTGTTTGGTATGAGCCTCGTGAGTTCGAATGTCAAGTCTGTTCGATAAGTGTATGGTTGTTCATGAAACCTTCAAGTTGCTAGATGGTGACAGACAGTGACAAGACAATGACCAAGTGGCCGTCCTTTCTCGGAGGAAGTATAGCCACTTGCCCCGAGCCACACGTACTCTATATCTACAGCACTGGATCATCCACCCTCGAACTTTCTGCTCAATTCATCGCAAAACCTATCGCAAATAAAATCACTCGTAGACGAGGTGTCGGTCAGAACGTCTCTTGCCTAATATGGCGCGACAATGTCATTTGAGCGGAAGTCCTCTTTTGGCACGTTCTTGGTTGATGTGTACTGCTGGTTGACTGCTGGAAATTTCTGACTGTTGCACTTGTGCTATCTGTGATGATTTAATCCGTCTTGATATTCTCCATAGCTCCCGGAATCCCTCAGCCTCCTTTTTGCTTTGACATCCCAGATCTTCATCGCGAGCACCGCAACATGAGATTCGTAAATGGCCACTGCAGTTTGTTCAACTGTACCTCCTATTCTTTGCGTCTAGGCCTCGGTCGCTTCCCCTCACGGTCCGAGAGAGATTCCGAGGAGCTTAGTTGTGAAGCGGCTCGAAGCGGGTGCCCCGTTTGCTAGATAATGAAGATTACCGAGGTGACCACTGTACCCTACGGCCCAGCTTCAAATTCGGGTTGATCGTGCCCTAGGAAAGTTGCGTAATCTGGCTCCTTGCCATACAATTAGACGATCATCACAACCGGCTGTCGACGCAGCTCTTGTTACCATCGCCTGTTATCGATGGACTGTTATCATCATGCTCCATATGGCGGCCTTGTGCGGACCTTGGCAGCGCACCAGGTACTAGTGTAGGATTTGATTTGCCGTGGAGGTTGGATAAGCCAGAGCAAACGGCGGGGTGCGGCAAATCAGCGATGTTCCTTTTGATTCCGGTGGTTGATGTGTTGAGACCAGAGATGCCCGTGGAAGTAACAAGTGGTGGTGTTGTATGACCGATGCCGGATATACAATAGATATGCGACACATTGGCGAGATTCTACCAGCCAACACGTTGGACTTTTACATACTTCCTGTGTCCTTGGACCTTGATCGCGGCCATATCATGCATAGCTTCGTCAGACTGCTGCCTAATCAACACTTCGACTAATTTATCGGTGCACTGGAAATCCGCTCGACACCGGCGCTAAGGCTATGATAGAGCAACAATGAAGGCCGGAACAGGCCAGCCGGCAATAGACGCATATGAGTCAGCGTACGAACCAGATGAATTCGGCAGATTAACACCGCAGGGATGCATCACCCGGAGAGTGCGAGAGAGGCGAGAGAAGCTTCGGGTCAGTGATTGCGTTGGCCGGTGCTCACTAGGCGGGTTGGCCAGCTCAAAATTGACCGGTTAATGTTGACCGACACCGGTTAACGTCGCCAAGTTCCTGCCAGAGTTCGTCTCGGTTAGCGTCTGAATTGCTCAGGTCATCATACGAGAGCGTGGCATGATGGGAGACGGCGGTGTGCGGACAAGTTTTGCGGTGTTGTGTAAGCAGCTTAAGCGCCAGGCTGCCCCGTGAAAAAGTGGATGACGTCACCGAACCCAAATCGCGTCCACAAAACCGACTAGCCTCATCGGACACTCATCATCTTTTCTATCTCTCCATCTCCCCTCATCGCCATGTCACACACATTCACCGTCTACAAAGGCTCGCCCTCGGGCACGATCGTGCGCGCGCAGACGACGCGCCCCGCGCTCGCGCCGGACGAGGTCTTCCTGCGTGTCACGCACTCCGGGCTCTGCGGGACCGACGCGCACATGCGCGAGAAGGATATGGGGCTCGGGCACGAGGGCGTCGGCGTCGTCGAGGAGATCGGCGCGAGTGTGCAGGGGTTCAAAGTGTGCGTGCGCCCCTCCGCACCATAGGTCCTAATTGATGATGTGTGCAGCGGCGACCGCGCGGGATGGGGCTACGAGCACGACTCGTGCATGCGCTGCGAGCAGTGCCTCTCGGGGCACGAGACCTTCTGCGCCGGGCGCCGCATGTACGGCGCGTCTGACCTCGACCAGGGCTCGCTTGCCAGCCACGCCGTCTGGAAGGCCGCGTACCTCTTCGCGATCCCCGAATCACTCGCCTCGGAGCACGCTGCGCCGCTGATGTGCGCGGGCGCGACGGTTTTCAACGCGCTGCACGAGCACGGCGCGGAGAGCGGGCAGCGCGTGGGCGTCGTCGGCGTGGGCGGGCTCGGGCACCTGTGCATTGCGTTCGCGGCGAAGATGGGCTGTGAGGTCGTCGTTTTCAGCGGGACGCACTCCAAGGAAGAGGAGGCGCGCAAATTAGGAGCACGGGAATTCGTCGCGATGAAAGATTATGACGCGCAGGGCAAGGGCGGGAAGAAGAAAAAGCTGGATATCAGGCCGGTGAACCATCTGCTCGTGACTACGAGCGCACAGCCGGACTGGAGCCTGTGAGTCTCTCTTTCAAGTCGCTCATGTATGCCGGCGCGGGCTGACAGTACGGCGGGCAGATACCTCTCCGCGATGGCACCAGGCGGGACGATCTATCCGCTCGGCGTGTCCGGCGGGGACCTCACGATCCCGTATATGCCCATCATCCAAAAGGGGCTGCGCATACAGGGCTGCCTCGTCGCCGCGCGCAATGTACACAACAAGATGCTCGAGTTCGCCGCGTTCCACGCGATCAAGCCCATGATCGAGACGTTCCCCCTCGACAAGGAGGGCATCGAGGAGGCGTTTGCGCGGCTCGACAAGGGGAGCCTGCGGTACCGCGCGGTGCTAGTCGCGAAGTAGGCGGTTTGGTGGGCGTGTAGGATAATAATAAGGAGCTTTGTCAACTGTTTGTGGTTATATGGTTATATTATTCGTTGAATCTCCTAGTACCCGAATCACGAGGAACGTGCAAATGGGTAGTGCAACTTCTGAGTCAATGGTAGGGCTCCGATTTGGCGCATACATACATATCTGCCTTCGCAGGTGTGGCTTGGGTGTGGTTTAGCCTGAGTGCAGTACTTGGTGTCAGTGGTTACCGACTTCGGATTTCAAATTTGAGTCCCGTCCAGTCAGGGTCAGGTGATCAAGCAGGCGGGCACCGCCGCGCCGGCGTTGTCCCGGTGTCCGACTCGCACTCCGCCCTTGCAACTTGCAAGTCGGTGACCGTGACAATTGCAAGCCACTCAAACCTCAAACACAACTCAAGCTCGAAGCTTGAAGCCTCAAGCAAATTCAAGTCTCAGAGTCAATTTGATCTCTACCATTGGTACTCGGCAATCCCCTATAACGGGTCCGGCGCGTCTCGGAGCCAATAGCGCCCCAAATGCTCGTATTTTGTGACCCAGCCTTCCATGGCTCTTTCCTCCATCGTAGAATTTAGATTTTGGTAGCGGATATATGTAATTTGGCACGCTGAATCGATTGGCCGGGACAGAATTTTCAAATTCTGAATTATAAGATGAGAACTGGTGAATTTTGACACTGTTTACATTGCTTCAAGCAATTAAATTAAATTCTGTCCCGGCCATTCTGTTTCTAATATAATTCTAAGCAATTTTTGTACAGACGGCGAGGTGTTTGGAGCGTTGCGGAAGCTTGCAGAGACGAGCCAGTGGGGGATACAGTTTCTTGAGCCACAATCACAATCGGCGCGGCTCAGTGTTATCACTTCCATATTTGGTCAATTGTGGCTCAAGAAACTGTATCCTCCACTGGCTCGTCTCTGCAAGCTTCCGCAACGCTCCAAACACCTCGCCGTCTGTACAAAAATTGCTCAGAATTATATTAGAAACAGAATGGCTGGGACATAATTTAATTTAATTGCTTGAAGCAATGTAAACAGTGTCAAAATTCACCAGTTCTCATCTTATAATTCAGAATTTGAAAATTCTGTCCCGGCCAATCGATTCAGCGTTCCAAATTACATATATCCGCTACCAAAATCTAAATTCTACGATGGAGGAAAGAGCCATGGAAGGCTGGGTCACAAAATACGAGCATTTGGGGCGCTATTGGCTCCGAGACGCGCCGGACCCGTTATAGGGGATTGCCGAGTACCACTACCATGGTTTTCACATCTCTCCCGGCGAGACAAAGGACTCAAAATGGACTGTCGAGCCACGAACTGCCCAAATCGTCCTGGTTGCACCACCCAGTGTGCTCACTGTACAAGAGCAACGCTCTCATGCGTCGCCAGAGCTCGTTAAAGGGATAACAACCAACATTGGCCCCCGAACATGATCATCGTGCTGCCCTGATATGCCAGCCATGCGTAGCCAGGGGCGCTGCAAAGCATTCGTTGCGCCAACGAATTTGTCCTGCTATGCAACGTCCTCCACTCGTCGCGACACTGAACGATGGCAGACTTTTCGGCCCTCAATCAATCAGCTCTGCCTCACAATCGATGATACTGCTGTTGCTAGGCGCATACCGGACAACTGATATTTTCGGCGGTACCTCCGCTAGGTCGGGGAGCATCTACTGGCCAAATTACTTGATTCGCTGAGGACACGACGTCATCGTCGGTGGTGACCACACTTTCGTGTGCCCAGCTTGGCGAAGGAAGAATTCCCATTCCAGCACGAGGTTATCTCGGTGCTGCACTCGACGACAACAAGAGTGGTGATAACGACCATCATAAGCCATCATAACAATCGCAGCCTCCAAAATACGATCAGGTTTCTCCAGGTTTCTCCCAGGCGGCCCGGGGCTCAGACCGTCGCCACCGTCCGTGCAGTATAAAGTCTTGCCCCTCAGCGCAGTTGTGCAGCATCTAACGTGGATACTCTCACTGCTACCTCCCCATCTTCGCGATGCTCATCTCTTATTGGCGCGTGGCATTTTCGATATGGCTCGTTTCCCCCATGGCTAGCGCGCAGCTCAGCGGCGCGGTGGGTCCCATCACACCGCTCGCTGCCAAGCGTACGATGATATGCAACGTTCTTGACTATGGAGGCAAGATTGGAACGACAGTACGACATTCTTGTCCCGCACCCGTCGCTTCCAGCTAATCATGCGATTAGGACATCGGCCCGGCCATCAGCGCCGCCTTCAACCAATGCGTGAAAGTGCACTCGGGGTCGACGCTCTACGTGCCGCCGGGAAACTACGGCATGGCCACATGGGTGACCCTCGACGACGGCGTGCAGTGGGCCTTCCAGATGGATGGCTTCATCACGCGAACCGGTACACGCGTTATCTCACTGTACATTCACGGTGAAAACTTATCCTTGCTTTTCAGCTACCACGGGTGGACACATGATCATCATTGAGAATGCCAACGACTTTGAATTCTACTCGAGCACTAGCGCTGGCACCATTCAGGGTCTTGGATATGAATGTCGGGATGCAGGGTCCGTGAATTCCCTCTGGCCTTTATCGTGCAAACCACTGATGAGATTCATTAGTCCCCGGCTGATACGCATGGTGACATCCACCAACTGGTCCCTTCACGACCTAATTCTCGTTGACTGTGAGTTCACTTCTCAAGGCCATGTGTTCGAAACTAACAACGCCATGCCAGCTCCAGAGTTTCATCTGATAGTGCAGGGAGGATCTAATGGGGAGATCTACAACCTGGCCATTCGCGGAGCAAACATTGGCGGTTCTGACGGTGTCGACATCTCCGGTCAGCCCTCCTTTGGACTTTATGGCGGCGTTCTATGTAGCTTATGGGTATGCTTTAGGTACTAATCATTGGGTGCACGACGTGGAGGTGACCAACCGCGACGAATGTGTCACCGTCAAGTCCCCCGCGTCCGACTTCCTCATCGAAAACATCTACTGCAACCAGTCCGGCGGCTCGGCCATCGGCTCGCTCGGGGGAGACACCGCCATCGAGAACATCGTCTATAGAAACGTCTACACCAACGGCGGGAACCAGATCTTCATGATTAAGAGCAACGGCGGCTCCGGATATGTCACCAATGTGCTCTTCCAGAACTTCCTGGCCACCGGGACGGCGTATGGTCTTAATATCGACCAATACTGGGCCGAGATGGCCACAGCTCCGGGAGACGGTGTCGTGCTGAGCAACATCAAATTCGAGGTGCGCTTCTCGCCATTATTCCGACCTCTCATAGCCTGATTCCATTCAGTCTTGGAACGGCATAGTGGAGAACGGCGTGCAACGTCCGCCATACCGGTTCCAGTGTGCCGACGGTGCCCCCTGCACCAACATCACAGTCGCGGACGTCAACCTATTGTCCTCTACTGGCGCAGCCGATATGGCTTGCAGGAGCGCATTCGGGACTGGCGCTTGCTTAAAGAGTGGCAAGGCCTTTAGCTATGAAGCTAAAACCGTGGCCAACGTTGCGCCAGTGGCTTATTCGCCACTTGCCACGCTCAGTGGCGATCTTACTGCTGGATTCACTTCCACGGCATCTATCCCTGCGCCGTGAGTACTTGTTTTAAACCTGTTCCGCTATCATAACTGATCTTTTCAATACAGTACTATCCCATCCACGTTCTATCCCGGGGTAGCCCAGATTTCCCCTCTGGCTAAGAACATGTATGTTTCTGGTTTGAAAGCTCTCGAAATATGCTCAACTTGCTATCTTCAGCGCGACTACCAACGGTGTGGTCATGTCTACCAAATCCGCGACGCCGACAGCAATTTTGGGAGATGCAACGAGCGCCGCGAGCGTCAGGCCCTCTGCCCCGGTATCTACATCTTCCAGCTCAGCTACGCCCACTACTTCGGCCGAGTCCACCAAACCAACTGCTTCAGCCTCTTCGAGTGCTTCGCACGTAGTCAGCATCAAATCGTCTGCACCTGGGTCGACTCGCTCCGCAGCACCTCATTCGTCTGCACCTGCCTCGACTCACCCTGCAGCGCCCCATTCGTCAGCGTCTACTCGCTCCGCAGTACACCACTCATCTGCTTCTACCTCCACTCGTTCTTTTGCGCCCCAATCGTCTGCGTCCGCCTCAACCCGTTCCACCGCGCGCAGTTCGTCTGCATTTACCTCAAGTCACTCCGCTGCGCACAGTTCGTCCAGCTCTTCGTCCGCCTCGTCCTCCGTAGCACTGAGCGCTTCGTCCGTCACACCGAGTGCTTCGGTCTCTGCGACCTCCGCTACCCCCAGCAAGGGCAACAAGAGCTGCAAGCCTTCAGGGAAGTTCACGAACGGAAAGGCTTTGTGGCATAGCAGGCAGAGGGACGTCCACGACTACGGATACCCAAACTTCTGATTCCGAGAGTCTGTGGTCTCAATCACCGCGGGCGGTGCAGCATAGAAGCTAGACAATGGCAGACTAGCCTAGGGTTCGAGATGCCTATTTATTTGTTTACCTATACTATACCCCGTATGTTTGAATAGGCATCAATGCCTACTCTGCTTCCACTCCGCTTCGCCCCGCCTACAGCCACCTATCGCCAGTATATCACATGAAGATATGATCAAGCGACGCGCCATGCTCCACGTGACCAATTATATGACGTCAACGGTCGTCTGATGTCACCCGCCAACTTCCTCAAAAGCAATCCGGACGTCCGCTCTCCTTCAACAACACTTTCAACACTCCCCATCACAGCAAAATGTTATCATCTTCGACTACTGCACGCAATGCACTCCGGTCCGCCGTTGCTGCGGGCAGCCGCAATAGGATGGCGTCCAGCAGGTAAGTCCAACGGAGTAGACCAAGGGGAGTTGAGGCTGAGCTTACGACGCAGATACTACAGCACAATGCACGACAATGACCCTGCTGTCCTCGAGCGCGAGAAGCGCCGCAACCTCACCGGCGAGCAGCTAAAGACGCCGCACATCAAGTCTGCACCTGGGTGGAACGAGCACCTTGCCTCCTCATCGGAGGCACATGTCAAGGCAGACAAACACGAGCACTCGGGTACAGTGGAGGATCTGCAGCGGGAGACGGTAGACTACGTGCACACCAGACATTCGCCAGATGAGAGGGTGGGTGGAGCGAGAGAAAGCTCGGAGGCGGATCGCGTGGATGGCCCGCTGGGTGTGCATGGAACAGTGCTGGAAAAACGGACGACGAAAGAGGTCACGGAGGAGAAAGTAGTTGAAAAGCCGACGCCTAGCGAAGCCAATGTGAGTGCATTCAATTCGAGACAGACACAGCTCTGATGTTGCGAGCAGGTCAAAGCTGATAGGGGCGAGTACTAAGTCATATCTGTACCACGCTGCGAAACCATGAAATCAATCATTGTACTTTTACCCTTCACATTCCAACGTCCGGTCTGACAATCAACACGATGTTTTAGCCCCATATCAAGTTATAATTCGTATAGTTTAGTAGCGCTCAACTACATTCGGCACTTGCCGCCTTGGCAGGCCTGTCAAAAGTCCGCGCGAAAATGACATCGATGTCCAACGCCCTCGTTCCGAGTCTCTCCAGTTGTCACTTGCACATCAAACGCGCCAAACGCGCGACGAGTCTTCATTAGATATCCACACACGAGGCCGAGAACTGAACATGTATCTCTTCTAGCAATTCAGTATCTATACCAAAGTGCTGTTGGTGCAGGCGAGGCCCCTGGTTCATCAGAATCGCTCGGTCCATTCCATTGTTTGCACTGACCTGTAGAGCCTTTACGCCCTCAAGCCTTCCATCAGGAACCAACATAACTTTATCTGCTATTCGAGTCTGTTGCCAGACTAGTTCTCAATATGAAGCGCATGCGCTCTCCAGCCTCATGTCGATAAACATACATACAACATCGCCTAATCCATTGACCTACCGGGATGCGCGGTCTACACGAGCACAAGCAGCATCGTTCACCGCCCTTTCTCAAGCCCCCGCCTCCCGCCTTCATCGACAACGATATCGCAGCCGCCATGAACCTCCTCTGCGCTCTCATTGCCCTCCTCGCTGTCGCCGCTGTGAGATCTTCTATTGTACCTGAGGGGAGCACCAGCTCATCCAACAGCACCGCCGTCGAGCCAGTGGATCGTGAGTACCCCCACGCAAAAGACACTCACGCCCGCTGAATGCCCTCGCAGCTCCGGTGCTGAACGCCACGACAATCTCAGGTGCGCGTGACGATGTCTGCCTTTCCCGCCGCACAGATCTAACACGCTTCGCAGATCACCCCACCTTCTCCTGCGTGAGCATGCGGATGACGATGCAAGGTGACTCCTTCGGGTCTGTCACCACGAGATACGGCTATGACACGCGACCTGGCCACAGTGGCGAGTGCGCGAACGATGTGGCGGCGGGGTATCTCTTATGGAGCAGCGCATATAGGCCCGCGCAGTTCCGTTTCCGCTACTATGCCAGCAGCAACGCCAGCTTGCTCGGCCAATGCGAGCTTCGCGTGACACCCGACAATCTAGGCTACACAGGTCAGCGTTGCGCGATGTTCTCATTCGATTGCGATGCTGAACGTATGTGCAGGCTACTATGTGGCCGTCGCAGCCAACAAAGGGCACCTTGGGCTGTACGAGGCGAGATACACTTTGCCCTGCGAGGTGGGCAACGCGAGCAGCCACGCGGGTACGATTAGGCTATTCCAAAGTCAAGAAGCGGGCGCACCCTCATACCGCTTCTCGGAATACGAGTACTCAAAATCGAGCTGTGATTGCTCCAAGTACCTATATGCCGAGCCAAACGAAGATTCGGCTTTTTCTTTCTATTGTGCAGGCCAAGCACCTTGAATATCATCTGCCGATCTTACTCCGCTATGCATCTGCGATATGTATTGTAAAGATAAAACTCGAAGCGTGAATCGGAGGTCGGAAGGCCATGTTGATAACTTTACAGGCTGGATTTTGTGCCTTGTGTATGATGTTGGCAAACTCATCAAATGGTTTAGCTATCATGGTCACGTTAAATCGTGCACATTAGAGCTGAAGTGTCTAGCTCATGCTGGATGACGAGTGGTATCTGATCAGTACAAGTGTGAGCAATAATTTCTTGGCGCAGAAGCAGCTGACTTCGTATGCATTTGCTTGAAGGGCCTCGTGATGAGCGCGTGGTGGCAATGGGGCGCGCAATCAGGTCTCCAAATGCACAGAACTGAATTCTGCACCGCCCCTCAGCAGGACCCCGGCATACTTGGGCATCCCCTCCAACTGATCCAAATAATTATAGATCTGTCCGATGCGACGCGGACCCGCGCGCCATACTGAACACGAGGGTGTTGTCTTGCTGACGCTCAGCACTAGTAAGTACGGTCAGTACAAGCGATGCCGAGTCGATGCACTTGCGTCAGCAGCGAAATTTAGGCTGTAGTATCTCACGTCTTCATCTTATGCCGGGGTCCTCGGCGCACAGAACCCTGCCTTAACCTAGACCTTAGGCGCCTGACGCGTTCCGGACCCCTTATAACAACTCGCCAGATACAAAATCGCCAATCCGAGATTCCCCAGAGCCTGCACCCCACACCGTGACCATGTCGAATGGTATACCCAGCTACCCCGGCGACGAGCGTCTCGAGTTCGGCAACGGCGCGTACATGGTCATTCACCACAATGGGCCCCCGAGCTGCGTCGCGACGACCGTGGTGCCCGCTGACGCGACGCTGGTGATCCCGTACCACGTGCACCCGCTATCGAGCGAGACGATGACGGTGCACAAGGGGGAGCTGTGCGCGACAATTAACGGGAAGAGAGGTGCGCGATACACATGGTCGCTTGAGATCTCTCTCGCCTAATGTGCTTGGATGTGGCCTTGACAGTTATGAGCAGTCCCACCACAAATGGCGGCATTCTGCATATCCCCGCCGGCACGCGGCACGGCTTCAACAAGGGCGTGAGTGCAGAGGACCTCGTCTTCACCGAGAGCACCGAGCCGTCGCCCGACAAGAAGCGCGACTTCTTTGGCGACCTCATGCGCGTCGGGTTTGGCGGGTCTCCCGAGGTGCGTCAGCATGCTCTTGAGCTGAGGACCCACGGCTGAGTGTGCGGCAGATAAGCGTAATCGGCGCGATGGCAGCCTTCTACCGCGCGGGAGACGTCGTGCTCTGCTTCGGCGAGTGGTCACCCCTCTGGTTGGGCCGTTTCCTTGGGTGGTTTATGGGCGGGCTGCTGGGGGATACGCTTGGATTGGCGCCGAAGCCAGCTGTCCTGCTCAAGAGGACGAAGTCAGATTGAAGACGGGAGATTTAGGTGTGCTATATCTTTGTGCGTTTTCTGAATTCACGTCCCGGAAGTCAAGGTGACTCTGATGTTAGTATGTACTGAAGGCAATGCGTACATACCTGCTGTATTTGCAACGCGACCGACATAGCATGAACTTTCAAACTGGCCACCACTCATCATAACCAATTTGTTCACATTCTCGGAAAGCTTCAGAGCCTTGTGTCAACAAGGCGCCCTCGTGTTCATGTATGTGCAATTGGCGTGTCTGTCTCCGCGATAATGTTAACTTAATGGCAATGGACACGCTGGTAAACATGTACTCACAGAGCCTAGTAAATCGCCCCTTGTCTGTTGCCGCTCGTGAACACCATGTGCAATTTGTAGCATATAGCACAACCTATTTCGCAGAACAACAGAATGGACGCCATTATATCAGTACCACAGATGGTTGGGAAAATAGCCCAAGACGATAAAACGCCAGGCTGCGAAGTAGTGATGAAGCATCAACAGCATATTTAGTGAAGATGAATAGTCTTGTTGCAATACCAGAGGTCCGCAGGACTCAGTGTAATTGAAATGATATAGTATACAAAATTGTGAACCGTTCTGGAAAGCGAAATTCCGCAAATACATTCAGGCCCATACCAAAATACCAGCGAGCGGCGGTGCATACCTCAAGATTCGACCTGCTTTCCCCGAAAGCCCATCCAGTAGCCATTTTCAAACCAAAAGAGGTCTTCGGAGAAGTAGTCCATATGTGCCTTCTCACCGCTCCACGGGTTCTTCTCGCTCCACAACACCCGCGCGCCCATCCTGGCCACCTGCTCCGCATCGCGCGCCGCCTCACTGACGTTGTAGCTCGTAAAAACGGCCGGACATTTGCGCGCCATGATTAGATCAACGGTGGGCTTCCACGAGTCGGGCGACTCGTGCAGCCCAGAATTGAACGCGACAACGAGGTCTGGGATCGTGCGCGCGCGGGGTAGATAGTCGTGGTAGAGCGCATTCGCGACCTTGTACGTCCGCTTCCGGCCCGCGCGCGTACACTTGGGGCAGCAGTCCATGGGAATGGTGCTGTCGTCGGTGCCGACCGCAGGACCGATGAGTTCGAGGACAAGCTCTTGGACCCATGGGAGCTGGTGCATCAGCTCCTCGAAAGCCATGCCGCCATATTGCATCTCAAAGTCCATTCTTGCACCGAGGATGTGGACCACCATGCGGGAACCAGGGACAATCTTGAAGCTGTGGAGGGCATTCAGAATTGTCAAAGGCATAGACAGGCTGATCGTAAGCATTGTGCGGAGAATGGACGGATTTGAAGTATATGGGCACGAGGTTGTATCGAAGTAAGCCTCCCAGGAAGATGGAAGTGCTGGAAGGGTCGGAGAAGAGGACGCGGAACCTGCGAGGACGCGGTCCGGAGCCCATTGGATGAAATGCCCAGGTCTGTCAGGCAGAGAAAGCCAGATACTGATTTGGATGAGTTTACACCGCAACCCAATATAGCATATCATAACATACCGCTCAAACCCATCGTCTTCAATGCACATTTGGAAAATGTCACACTGTTGAAGTCTCCAATTAGTATGCTGTAACGAAAGTCCGAATCATTTTTCGAAGTGGCTGAAGTGACTTACCTGTGTCCTTCCGGCCTCGTTCCTTACTTCTGCATGTGCACTTCTGCCACTTTTCAGATGTTCAGTGCAGCAGTACGAAGCACCGGAGCATGTGTCGCAAAACGTCAAGCCTGTGTCATTGCCGAGGTGTGCCTTTGTCCGGTAACACCACAGGCACCGCGGCTCCAGAAAGAGGAGATAGTTTGCAATCTTCCCCATGTTTCGCTGGCCTATCTTCTGGACTAGCTCGTTCATTTCCGCAGATAACTCGCGGAAGACTATGTTTCGCTCGAGAGACCCGATTGGTTCTGATTGCTCTCCGCCATCGAACATTTCAAGGGGATACTCAGGCGGAGACTCAGCACGTATGGCAGCAAATGCTTTGCAGAAAGCTTTGTGGACGGGGAAGTCAGCGGTTTGACAGGCAGAGCTGCAATATCTAGCAGGGTATCAACATGCCGGTCTGCATGCAGAAGAACATCTGGACTTACTTGACACGCTTGCATCTGCTACATGCTTTCAGCGGGACAACTGATGTGCCGAGCTTAGCACACGATGCGTTGAAACATGCCACTTCTTGATATTGAAGGAGGGATCGGAACGCGTCTTGCGGGCGAGGCTGGAGAGTCATGTACTCGAGTGTCGAGAGGGTTTATATGGGAAACGACTGAATATATACTCGATGAGAACAAGCCCAGTCGTTTAGGGAGCAGGAGGTGGTGGTGGGTAAAACCTAAGGCGTAATAGGGGCCAAACATGGGCGAGCTCACACTTATAAGCGAGAGCGATTGTGACGTACATTAGCCTTCGAGGCCCAAAGCAAAGGCACATGATAGTCTTGCATAGCAGTTGTGTACCAACAGATCCAGTATCTCTTGGAACTTTCACCTAGGAGAGGCCATTCGCTGAGTCAGGTTGCGTTCCAAGGGAGGAGCCGCCCGACGCCAGTCTGTGGCTCACTGACTATTCACTTGGGGCATGTGGCCGATGCGGGCTGATACTAGCTATAGACTTCTCTGAAAATTTGAATCCTCAAAGCCTGGCTTACACGTCGCAGAAATCAACCAAATGGACAGTTTTCATCGTGATCGTGGAAGCTCAGAGCCAAGTGACAAAAGTGACCGAACATCGGGGGCCGAGTGACATTGCTCGCCTTTCTCCCTCGCCAACACGACACGAAAAAGCTACTACAAACTCGCAGAAAGCTTACAAATCCACGGTCTTCTCCCCAACGGCGCAATATGCTACACCCCTCAAATTCCAATCGCAAGACGGCATTTGTTGCTCGCCACTCTCGTCTGTCGCTCGACTCCAAGCCGTGATCTTTTTGTCGTCCTCGACAGAAGCTTGAGCCCTTGCCTCCCACAAGGTCCAGCTATAGCGCCCTTCTTGATATGTAATGGCTGCCGAGATCCAACTTTGGCCTTTATCCACACTGACTTCTATACTCTTGATCTGGCCAGCCGCGCCAGGACCGGAGAGTGCATAACCTTTGACAAGGACATCACAATGGAGCCTGTCTGTCGATAGACCAAGGATATCCACACTGGCGACAACAGAGTTGAGGGGATTTGCTTGTAGCGCTGGGATTTTTGCCCACCAGCCTTCGGAGTTTGCTTTATCTTGAGAGTCGACCTGCTCATAACAACTCAGCATCAGTATCATTGCCGGGTGGTTGGATATGCCCACGGACCGCCATCGGAAGAATCTTGTAGTCCTTCTGCTGATAGAAGTCTTGCGACTCTCTGGATGCCACGGTGATTCTATCAACCCATTTCACCCAGCGTACGCCGGAGTATCCTGGGACAACGACACGTAGAGGATGGCCATGCTCGGGAGTTAACTCACAGGCGTTCATCTAGCATCGAATATTGTCAGTGTACGATTCATTTCGACTTTCAAGTTTTCAATGCTGTAATGGCACACCTCATATGCCAGAAGCACATCGCCTTCGGGGTCTAGAACTTTGGCCAGTGGTATAGAGACGGAGTAGCTTTCGTCTTCTTCGCAAATTGCAGCATGGGATGCGAAACAGACATGCAAAGAGTCAAGTGCATCCTTCTCCCCAGCGATGCCGGCGTCGTTCAGAAGATCTCGCAAGAGAACGCCTGTCCATCGAATGTTGCATATAGTAGCTTCGCCCCACTTGATACCCTCTACATCTCGGCTTGTACGATCAGCCATTTTCTGTCGCCGATTTCCTGCACACTGCGGCAAGAGATTAATATTGAGGATCGGCTACCCCCACTGACAGCAGCGGGTCAGTGCCTACCTGGAGAGCCGCCACAACCGATCGTGGCTTGTACTTCGCTTTCATGTCCGAAAGCGAGAGTTGCGTTTCTTGCTGTACCATGCCGTCGATTCTTATAGTGAATTTTGATTCATCAAGCTTGGGTATATCACCTGTGACAGTATGAGTGTTGGAGGGACCTTCAGTAGCGCATATCTTACAATGATTTCTACAATACATAAGCTCGCTTGGCGTTAGGTGATGCTTAATCAGGATCGCAGGATCAGGGGGGTCGGCATTCAGTGGGCTCTCGCCGAGGACTCTTAATTGCGAAGGGGCAGACATGGTGGAATGGCAGAGAAATACAGAATCGGATTTGAACCAACCCAAGGTGGTGACGTGATGTCGTCATCACACAAGATTTTCAGTGACTGCGTTGGAGAAATACATATACAGTGTATGGAAATGAAAAGCACATCATATTGTATTTCACAAACTCATTTTGTGAGACATTTTTTCATCTTCATGAGGTGTATGTGAGAGACGAGTCAGGAGAACGAGAGAAAAGTACTGTGTGATGAAAGATAAGAGCGAACGTTGGGTGACCGACACAGCAGAAAGGCCATGAACAGATAGCACGCGAGATTAAAGCCAGATAGAGACAAAATGCTGACGAGAAGCTTGCAGCTGAAAAATGTGGAACAGGAAAATATGTCCAATGGCTTGATAATGGTATCTGTATTCGGTCGGTTTGTGGAAAGTAGGTTCTGAGATGTTATGAACATGAAGTACAACGAATAAGGTTTGTGTACAGTATGCAGTACGTCAGAGCTTGGATTACTGTAATGATGCAAAATCAGCGACTGCGTCAGGAATATATATTCAATGGACCCACAAGGAAATAGTCTGGTACACGTCTGGAGACCAACGGTTCCCCTGCCCGAGGGGCCGGATCGAATTGCAAGCTAGGGAACGCATGTCAGCACAACATCATTGAGAGGATGCAAATTGACACGCACAAGCTGTATGATAATTTTTCATCTATCTCCATGATTGCAGCTTGATTACCACATCTGTAGCAGTAGTTGGGGGCACTAAAGATTGTCACCACGTTGCGATCCTGACCCCAACTGTAACCTATCATAACCAAGCCGTATGTTAAAGAGACGGTAACACAGGGCAGTCGGCCACGTACCTTCCATAACCAGCTGATGTGCTCGTGCGACCAGCGTGAGCCCATTATTGTGATTGAAGGCTTCCGAGATATCTTGGCCAAACGTATAGCCTGCTCCACGTGGTGATATTCCCCATCCGCATCGGTCGTCGGGGTCGGACCAGAGAAGATCGCACATTGGGCCTTCATGGGGAACTTCTTGTACCCGGTCAATGGAGCGGACATGGTCGAGAGTATCTATCGATGGGGATAGCCCGCCGTGAAGACAGAATATCTGGGAAGATCGTCACATAAGACGTGATGATAGAGACTGGCTAGGCGTGACGTACTTGGTTATCGATCAATGCGGTGAGAGGAAGGAAATCGAAAAGGTCGGTGAAGAAGCGCCAAACATTCGCATTTCCGTACTTTCGAAGACACTCGTCGTAGAAACCATAGACTTGTGTGATCTGCCTCGACTCGTGGTTGCCGCGCAGTATCGTGACGCGGTCACGGTAGCGCAACTTCATGGCCACGAGAAGCGTCACCGTCTCTACTGAATAGTATCCTCGATCCACATAGTCTCCCATGAAGAGATAGTTGGTATCAGGAGAGTTTCCACCAATGCGAAAGAGTTCTGAGAGATCGTGCTACAGCATGAACGTTCAGTCGGCATAATGAGCAGGTTAGACACATGAGACGTACAAATTGGCCGTGGATGTCACCGCAGACCGTTACGGGACACCTAACGGGTTGTACATTCGATTCCTCCATCAAGATCTCCCGCGTCTGAGGGTGGTAGTAGCATCGTCAGATCAGGAACTGCTGTTGTTGGAGCGGGGAGTCCTGCTGCGTACTTTATCGCACAATTTCTTGACATCCGCCTCTGTCAACTGTTTGCATTGGCTGAGCTGCTCAATCCAAGCATCTACTTCAGGTTCCATCGTGGCTTTACGTTCAAGTTCTTGGGGGAGGCTTTATGACAAGGGAGGAAGTGATCAAGTTTGGAGGAGCGTAACTTGAAACTCCGACAAGTGATTTTACGAGTCGGGCATTTTGCCAATCTACTGTAGAACGCGTTCACCCTTACAAATGGCTCAACAACCTCAGGCCGTGTACGCAACAGACGAGGTAAGCATTTGTATCTATCTCATCTGTTGCGCGACCTGATTTCATTTATCAAGTATGGTCGTCCGTTCATTATTGTCAGGGAGCAAGGCAAAAAGACGCGAACCCATGGCGTTGAGGCGATCAAGGTACGCATCGGCCAGTATTTGTGATAAGCTGAGCACCTTACAGAGCTTTCTAGTCACATATTCTTGCTGCTAAAACAGTAGCTAATATCATTCGCACGTCGCTGGGACCGAGAGGTGCGTCTACTATCCTAGTGCCGACGCGTAGCCCAATCCTTAGCAGGACTCGCATCCAGGTCTCGATAAGATCCTCATCTCTCCCGACGGCGAGATCACGGTGACGAACGATGGGGCCACGATTCTGGGTCAGATGGAGGTTGAGCATCAAATAGCCAAGCTGCTCGTACAATTATCAAAGAGTCAGGATGATGAGATCGGAGATGGGACAACAGGTGTCGTCGTGCTAGCTGGAGCCCTGCTGGAGCAAAGCGAAGCCTTGCTCGACCGGGGCATTCACCCCATCCGGATCGCTGATGGATTCGATCGAGCTTGTGCCGTTGCCGTCGAGCAATTGGACCGGATATCAGATCGCATCGAGTTCACAAAGGAAGACAATGAAAATCTTCTCAAGACAGCTATGACCAGTCTTGGGAGCAAAATGTGCGTAGTTTGAGATACGAATCCGCCCACTCTGACATACAAGCCAGAGTATCAAAAGAGCACCGACAGTTTGCCCAAATTGCAGTAGACGCGGTCATGCAAGTCGCAGATCTCGAACGCCGCGACGTCCCCTTTGATCTCATCAAGGTAGACGGAAAGGTCGGCGGCTCTCTTGCGGACACTACACTCATCAAGGGCGTATTGCTCGACAAAGACATGTCCCATCCACAAATGCCCCACTCCGTCAAGGATGCGCGTCTTGCCATTCTCACATGTCCCTTCGAACCTCCAAGGCCCAAGACGAAGCACCATTTGGACATCACCTCGGTTGACGAGTACAAAAAGTTACGGGAATATGAAAAAGAAAAGTTCGCTGACATGATCAAGATGGTGAAAGATACTGGAGCAAACTTGGTGATCTGTCAGTGGGGCTTCGATGACGAGGCAAATCATTTGCTTATGCAAAACAACCTTCCCGCCGTCCGATGGGTCGGTGGCCCCGAAATCGAGGTAAGCACTTTGACTTGCCTTGCCAATCCAGTAACTGAGGCGTCCTATAGCTTATCGCAATTGCGACACAAGGACGCATCGTTCCCCGCTTCGAGGACCTGACAGCCGAAAAGCTTGGAAAAGCCGGAATAGTACGAGAGATTTCTTTCGGCACGACTCGTGACAAGATGCTCGTTATTGAGGAGTGTGCAAATACACGGGCTGTGACTATCTTCGTTCGCGGCAGTAACAAGATGGTGCGTTTGTCACTTTCTGTTGATCAATATGTATGGCTCATGATCCTCACATACAAGATCGTCGACGAGGCAAAGCGAGCGCTTCACGACGCCATCTGTGTTGTTCGCAATCTTGTTGTCGACAATCGTGTGGTCTATGGAGGAGGCGCTGCAGACATAAGCTGTGCCGTCGCTGTGTCGAAAGCCGCAGATGAGGTACATTGTCTATGCTGTTTGACGAAGACCATTTCTCTGATTGGAAGACTCGTAGATTGCCACTATCGAACAATACGCTATGCGTGCTTTCTCTTCGGCTCTTGACGCCGTGCCACTCGCCCTCGCGGAGAACAGCGGTCTTTCACCCATTGAGACCCTTGCTGACGTGAAGAGCAGACAGATAAAAGAACAAAACTCGCGATTAGGCATCGATTGCAATGGCCGGGGACAGAATGGTGAGCTACTTTATCCACATATGTGGTCTTTGCTGATCACGATACACCCATAGACATGAAAGAGCAATTCGTGTACGACCCGCTGATCTCTAAGAGGCAACAATATCTTCTCGCAACTCAGGCACGCCTTAGGCATAATAATCTGTGATGCTGCTTACTGATTTCGTTATTTTAGCTCGTCCGTGCCGTGCTCAAAATTGGTGTGTACCACTTTTCATGCAAGCTGCCGTGCAATGATCTGACTGAATCTCTTTAGATGATGTTATCACTGCAGGTGAGGCAGAGGATTGAATATGGAAGAGAGGTTGATAGAGGCATCCAGACGAATCAAACCATAGCCACCATTAATTGATGCCTCAAGTGCAGCGTCTTGATCACTAGTGCACTCTTCTTGCGACGTGCAACGTTTCGAAACGATGTCACATATTCAGGTGTTTCTGGGTGACTATATCATTGGATACTGATGCAGATCACGACATGCATATCCGAACGAAGGATAACCAAATTCATACCCTTTGTGCACACACGAAGTTGCATACCATGATCAAAGATTGTCCACCGATGCTAGATATATTTGACCTCTCTGTCCTTTCCTCTGCTTTCTTTTATGATATCGGCAACCATGGGCTTGAGCAACGCCAGCCAGACGAAGTCACCATATCTTACAATAATTTTACATGCGGCCTGAGGCTCTTTACAGCTCTTTACCAAGCGTCCCGGGTCCTATAGCTACTTGACACAAGCACAAAGCGTCATTAATATTCAAGTTCGCCTTTTTGACTCTCTATCCAACTACTGAGCTATACGGGAATAGTGCATCGTAACTTGCTAGTGGAGTTCGAATGTCTTCCAAGGGTGTAATAGTTGGTACCATCTTAGGAGGCTTGGTCATTCTAGGCGTCGCCGCCGCTATCACATCCCTTGGGCGCTGGCGCTCTGGCAACGTGCCTTTGGGTGGTCAATTTCAGAGATGTAAAGACGCCAGTGAGGACAACGTGCCACGCCATACTGCCGGACAAACGAGAGTCATAGCTCGCAGCTGTGTACTTCTCCTCGCGCCGCTGATGAACGGGTTGCTCGATGTCGGGAGATCATGCAGCGTGAGTTCTTATCATGTGGTCAATTACTGCCTGGCTGAATCGTGTGCTTTGAATGCTCAGATTCATGAGTCAAAAGAAGAGGGGTTGAGCTTTATCTTGAAGGCGCTGGTAGATTTGGATGCAAAGATGGATGCGGCTTTACTACAGTGGCAAGAACTCGTCACGTAAGTAAGTTTATTATTTAGCCTGTGCCATGTATTGAATTAACACGACCATCATACCTGTTTTATAGCTCACTCCAGTCCAATCCTCAATGGCATGCTACGGCGGAACGACTCCTCACCGCGGGCTCACTTCTAGGGACCTCGTCAGGGTACGCTTATGTTCCTACGTTACTGCAGAAAGTCTCCCTCATCACGCGACAATATCCCAAGAAACACCAAGCGCATCCTCGCCCGAGTTCACCTAGTTACCGGAACCCCTGGCGCTGATACGTTCGGTTCTGCTCGATCTGCCGTCGAAGACTTTGCAGTACGTGTTCCTTTATATAATAGCGCCTACTCGTGGCATTGTGACTCATATCATGCACAGGATTTGAATAAGATCTATATCAAGGATATAATCGCCCTCTGGGCTCCCCGCAGTGGTATGTGCTTCTTCACGCACCGGCGTTGGTCTAATCATTGCTCACGTACGCGATTGTCCAAATTAGATAGCGATGGAGCCGCCAAACAAGACCCACCATCGCTAATCTCTACACAACTCGGGCCTCAGGACGAGGTCAAAGCCGAGAAGGAGTTAGGAAAGGATGCTTATGATCGTCATCAGATGGACGGTCTGATAGACGACCTCCACGAAGCAATCGATCACTTCAATGAGGCACTCGCTTTATGTCCCTTGGAGCATCATTTGCGCCCCAGCGTGGTCTTTGATGCTGCTTACGCAATATACACTCGATTCAAGATACTCGGACAGCAGGAGGACTTGGAAAAGGCCATCGTACACTTTCGCGGCGCTGTGGAATTGTTTCCTCCCGGACACCGCGATCATCAAATCTCCCTCTGCAACCTCTCTTTTGCTCTGCAAATTCGCTTCCGGCGGTGGGGCCGAATTGAGGACTTGGAGCAAGCGGTTATCTATGAACGCGACAACTTGGAGCTGTGCCCGCCGGGACACCCCGGCCGGTCAATGAGCCTGAATAATCTTGCATATGCATTGGGAATCCGCTTTGATCAGTTGGGCGACATGGCAGATTTAGAGCAGTCCATCGCCTACCAGCGAGATGCCCTGGAGCTACATCCACCTGGGCACCCTGACCGTCACCTCTTCCTCAGCAACCTCGCACCTGCGTTGCAGACTCGCTTCGATCAGCTGGGTCAAATGGCAGACTTGGAGCAAGCGATTATCTACAACCGAGAAGTTTTGGACCTCCGTCCTCCCGAACATCCAGAGCTCTCAACGACCCTCAATAATCTCGCGACTGCATTACGAGTTCGCTTTGATCAGTTGGGTGAAATGGCGGATTTGGAGATGGCAATCACACACCTCCGGAGCGCTCTAGAGCTGTGTCCTCAGGGGCACCCCGATCGCTCCAGAGCTCTCAATAATCTCGCCTCTTCTTTAGGCGCCCGCTTTCGCGAGTTGGGTCAAATGGTGGACTTGGAACAAGCAATCATCCACCATCGAGACGCTCTGGAGCTGCGTCCTCTGGGACACCCCGATCGTCATTCCTGCTTCAACAACCTTGCACTTGCATTGCAAGTTCGCTTCCGTCAATTAGGTCAAATGGCGGACTTGGAGCAAGTGATCATTTATCATCGAAGCGCTCTCGAACTGTGCCCTTATGGACATCCTGATCGCTCTGTGGCCCTCAACAACCTCGCCGCCGCATTCGGAACTCGCTTTGATCATTTGGGTCAAATGGAAGACTTGGAGCACGCAATCAGCTACCACCGAGACGGTCTGGAGCTGCGTGGTCCTGGACACCCCCATCGCCATTCCTCTCTCAGCAACCTCGCAATTACATTGCAAGTCCGCTTTCGCCAGTTGGGGCAAATGGTAGACTTGGAGCAAGCAATTATGTACCACCAAGAAGCTCTGGAGCTGTGCCCTGCGGGCCACTCTGGGCACTCCACTTCCCTTGATAACCTCGCCGTCGCATTGAGCACTCGTTTCGATCAATTGGGTCAAGTAGCAGACTTAGAGCAAGCAATTATTTACCACCGTTGCGCTCTCGAGCTGAGACCTCCCGGACACCCCGATCGCTCGAAATCTCTAAACAATCTCGCCTCTACGTTAGAAACTCGCTTTAGTCATTTAGGTCAAATGGTGGATTTAGATCAAGCGATCTGCTATCACTACAGTGCTCTGGAGTTGTGTCCTACGGGGCACCCTGATCGTTCAACCTCACTCGGCCATCTGGCTATTGTATTGGACATACGCTTTCGTCAGTCGGGCCAAATGCATGACTTAGAACAATCAGTCATCTACCACAGAGAGGCTTTGGCATTGCGTCCACCGGGGCATCCTTATCGCTCCACCTCCCGCATCCGGCTCTCATTGGCACTGGAAACTCGTTTCGAAAAGTTGAAGCACGCGGAGGATATGCTCGAGGCGGTGGAGCTGCTCCGAGCTGGCTCTATTGACGCCTCTGACACACCAGCACATCGCTATGCCTGCGCCTCCCAACTGGTAGCACTTCTCAGTTTACATAACCAACCTCGGCCAGTTGAAGTCTACGAAATGGCTCTCAACCTTCTCCAACTATCACTCGCGGTATACCCCGATGTAGAATTACGTCGTAAAGCATTGGGCACCGACCACTTGTCGCCTTCCCTTGCAATGCTAGCGGCAGCCTATGCCATTGAACAGGGACAACCAGAGAAAGCTGTTGAAATGCTCGAACAGGGGCGTGCATTGCTGTGGTCGAACTTCCGTGGTTACAGGCACCCGGTTGAGGCAGTACGTCAAGTTGACCCCACATTGGCAGATCGATTCCAGACAGCGAGTAAACAACTTGAAGCCCTCGCCACATCTGTTCAGCTGGGATCAGAAAAATTACAAAGCGAAGGTAACAGTACGTCTGCAGCGCTCTCTGAGGCAAGATGGGCACGGCAGCGGGAGCTATCCTCGGAAAGAGATGAAATTATCCAGAAGATCCGCCAGTTGGATGGATTCCAACATTTCCTTGAAGCCGTGCCGTTCAGTGAACTCCGGAACGCCGCCACGAAAGGTCCCATCATCGTTGTTAATATTTCCCAAGAGCGGTCAGATGCCATCATCCTCTGCCAGCGAGATATACCTATTGTTCTTCCGCTATCCACCAATGACCAGAATCGCACCTCCGTATACTTCACTCTCTTGGGCTTGTCAAAACTGCTATCCGAGGAGAGGGGAAAGATTGGATTCTCAGATACGCTAGAGAACACTATCTTGAAAGAGTTAGCAGACCTCGTGGTCACTCCGATCCTGGAGAAGTTGGAAGAGTTGGGTGTGCCTGAGCAATCAAGAATCTGGTGGTGTCCGACGTCCGCTTTATGCGCTCTTCCGATCCATGCGGCTGGCCGGCTTCCCGATAAATACATCTCTTCGTATACACCGACACTCTCCGCGCTCATCAATGCCAGAACGTCCAGTGTCCAGAATCTCCATGCCACCGCTCACTCAGAAGTGTGCAAACCGTCACTACTCGCCATCATCCATCCCGGCCATCCTCCACAGTCCAAGGAAGAACCCGACGGAAGATTACGCATGGTCTTCGCGGAACGTCAAGTATTACAGAAAGCAGGAGGAGCTCATCAAGTCCATAGTCTGGTCAAAGCCGATGCGACTCGCCAGGCGGTACTCGACCAACTACCGGATCACCCATGGGTGCATTTCGCTTGCCACGGCCGTCTCAATACATCCCAACCATTTCGATCTGCTTTCGAGCTTGAGGACGATCCGCTCGCGCTCTCCGACCTCGTCCATGCTCGTCTCCCCGATGCCGATTTCGCCTTCCTAGCCGCCTGCGACAGTGCAACTTCTGGGGGCACCTCCGATACACCCGATGAATCGCTGCACCTCGCGGCCGCCGTGCAGTTCTGTGGTGTTCGCAGCGTCGTTGGAACCCTGTGGCCGATGGCGGACGAGGACGGACCCAGAGTAGCCCAAGTTTTCTATCGCCACATGTTCAAGGAGAATGACTCGCGGAAATCGGCAGAGGCGCTTCACAAAGTAGTCCTGGCGATGAGAAAGAGGACTGGGCCATGGGCCAAGACTCAAGGCGAGGGAGAGCTGCTTCAAAGATGGGCTAATTACATTCATATCGGCGCCTGATACTCAGTGTATCTTGTACTCTATATACCATATGTATGGGATTGTGTTGGTTAAGCCACACTGCTGAGATCTGAGAACCTGGTTCTAGGCTTGTACGCGTGTACTAGCGTAAATATACGAGGCGAGTGTATTCGTGGTGATTTGAACATTCTAGTGTGTTACTTAGGCGAGATATCCTCGTAGTTCGTGATCATAGTGGCTAAGAGTGAGTAGGTTGAGATGATCGAAGGAGCTTGGAGAGAGTGATCATGATTCGGAACGCGGAGTCTCTGGAGTACTGAGTCCGAGCGAGTGCTCAGTCCGACAGAGCCTCAGATCTAGGCATATCCCATCGATATCGCCAGTCAGACACCAAATCAGCTGACTCCAAACACGGTAGTCTCGATGTCTAGTCGGGGTATTGTTATCGGCAGTATCTTTGGAGGCTTCACAATTCTAGGCATCATAATCCACATTTGTACATCCCTCTAGCTTCTGCGTCATCATGAAAGGCCAACCTGAGGACCCGTCCGAGTCGGGCATACAGTCTCGCTCACATCCAGATACTGAAAATCGATCAGACTCTTCTACTGGACAAATATATGAGCCCAAAGCCTTCGCAGAAGATGTACAGGCTCTCGAACATGCGAAAGCAGTGTTAGCTGGTAGATGCGAGGCTCTCCTTGCATCACCCGTTCAGGCATTGCTCGACGTCGTCAAGACCTGGGACGTAAGTTCTCACTCTAACTTCACGCTCCACCTGGCTGAATGACTGCACAGGCTGTTCATAAGAATGGTCAGGATGAAACCGCGCTCGATGATGTTATGCAAGCGTTGGTAGCCCTGGAAGACCGGACAGACTCAGCTGTGGTCCTTCTGCACGAATTGTATGTAAATCAATTGATCAAGCTGTCTCATGTCAACAACCTGACCACCATGATTATCTTTCAGCACAGTCGTATTGAAACCTGCAGGGCTTCCGGCCACAGAACCACCCTCCAGCGATGTAGTCAGACTGGGGACGCTTTTGAGGAACTTGTCACTGTGAGCTTATGTTTCTCCTTGATACAGAACCTGCGCCCTCATCCTTAATTGAAGAAGCACCAAACACATCCTTGCCCAACTCCAATTTCCAAACCGAACCCCTCGTTTTGATATAGAACCGTCCATCCAATCTGCCGTTCAAGAGTTTTCGGTATGTTACACTAATGCTCGCCTGTGCCATTCCGACTCATGACATACATAGGCGTTAAACAAACTTCATATTGAGGATATCGTCTCACTCTGGGCTTCATATGGTATGTGGCTGCCTGCATTCATCACGAGTAAAACAATAGCTCACTTGGTCGACTCAGAGGCAGAGAAAAACGGTACCGTCGATGCACGTTCCTCTCCACCAAGCCCTACACAACAAATTTCTCTGAGCACACTCAAAACCGGTCAGAGTGTTGATCTGCCCTCTCCGAAATCCGAAGAACCAGAATCTCAGGATGGGGTCCAAACCGAAAATGCATTAGGATCAGATGCCTATGCCCGCCATGAGAAGGGTGGTTCGATAGACGATATTCAAGAGGCAATTGACCACTTCGATAAGGCCCTCGCTCTGTGTACTCTGGAGCATCAACTTCGCCCCATTGTCTTATTCAATGCTGGACAAGCGTACTACGATCGGTTCAATGCGCTCAATCTACAAACAGACTTGGAAACGGCAATAGCGTACTTCCAAGGATCAATGGATTCGCGCCCATCGGGAAGCCCTAGGAACTCCGTCTGCCTAAATAATCTGGCATCTGCGTTGCGCATTCGCTTTGGTCAATCAGGTCAAATATCCGATTTGGAGCAAGCAATCATCTACCACCGAGACGATCTAGACTCACGTCCTCCTGGGCACCCCGACCGTCATATTTCTCTCAATAATCTCGCCGTCACATTGCAAATTCGCTATGATCACTTAGGTCAAATAGCGGACTTAGAGGAGGCAATCATCCACCATCGAGAAGCTCTAGAGCTGCGTCCCCTAGGACACCCCGGCCGCTCAAGGACATTGGGCAACCTTGCAGGTGCATTGCACATTCGTTTCAATCGTATGGGCCAAATGCAGGACTTGGAGCAAACCATCATCTACCAGCGAGAGGCGTTAGATCTGCGCCCGCTGGGACACCCTGGTCGCTTGAGACCCCTCAATAATCTTGCATCTGCATTGCAAATCCGCTTTGATCAGTTGGGTCAAATAGCGGACTTAGAACAAGCAATTGTTTATCACCAAGAAGGCCTGGGGCTGCGACCGGCTGGGCACCCTGCACGCGCGATGGCCCTCGACAACTTTGCTGTTACATTGGCAACTCGATTCCGCCGGTTGGGTGAAATATCAGACTTGGAACGAGCAATTCTCTACCACCGAGAGGCGTTAGAGCTACGCCCCCTTGGACACCCTAAACGTCAGCTATCCCTCGATAACCTCGCCACTGCATTGCAAACCCGCTTCACCGAGTCAAGTCAAATAGCGGACTTGGAGCAAGTGATCACCTACTACCAGGAGGCTCTGGGCCTGCGTCGACCGGGCCATCCCAGGCGTTCAACTACCCTCCATAACCTTGGATCTGCATTGCGAACTCGCTTCGATCGGTTATGTCAGATTGCGGATTTAGAAAACTCGATCATCTACCAGAAAGAAAGTTTAGACTTGCATCCTCCTGGGCATCCCGATCGTCACATCTCCCTTGACTCTCTTGCATCAGGGCTGAGAACTCGCTTTGAAAAGCTCAATCAAATGGCCGATCTTGACGAAGCGGTCAAGTTGCTGTGGTCCGGAACTAATGACATCTCCGACACCCCCAAACACCGCTATACCAGTGTGTCCCGATTGATAGCACTTCTCGAGGTCCATTACCGACCACTGCTTCTGGAGGCCTATGAGATAGCTCTCAATCTCCTCCAGCTGGTACTTGCAGTTTACCCTGACGTGGAGTTACGTCGTGAAGCCTTAGGAAATGACAAATTATCCCCCTTCCTCGCCATGTCAGCCGCAGCTCATGCTATTGAACAGGGTCAACCCAACAAAGCCGTTGAGATGCTCGAACAGGGACGCGCTATGTTGTGGTCCAACTTCCGCGGTTACAGACAACCTGTCGATGCAGTGCTTCAGGTCGACGCGGCACTGGCACATCGATTCAAGGCGACGAGCGAGCAGCTCGAGGCCCTTGCTACATCCTCACAGCCGGGATCGAGAAAATCATCGAGTGAGAGCCGTGACCAGTCCGCAGCAGCTTCCGAAGCCAGATGGGCACAGCAGCGACAGCTATCCTTAGAGAGAGATGAAGTCATCCAGCAGATTCGCCAGTTGCCCGGATTTGAATATTTCCTCCAAGCCGTCCCATTCCACGAACTCCAGAATGCTGCCACAGAAGGACCGGTCATCGTCGTCAATGTTGCTCGCCAACGATCGGACGCCATCATCCTTCGCCAACATGATGCGCCTATTGTTCTTCCGCTGTTGGTAGATGGTCAGAACCGCCAAGCAACGTACCTTGCGATCTTAGACTTATCAAATCTTCTCTCCAGGGAGAGGGGAAAGCCTGGGTTCTCAGATACGCTGGAGAATAGCATATTGACGAAGTTAGAAAGATTCTTGGTGACCCTTGTCTTGGAGAAGCTAGAAGAGTTAGGCGTACCTCAGCAGTCAAGAATCTGGTGGTGCCCAACATCTGCTTTATGCGCGCTCCCAATCCATGCGGCTGGCCAACTTCCCAATAGATACATCTCTTCATACACACCCACTCTTTCTGCCCTCATTACAGCCAGAGCTTCCTACACTCAGGAGCCTTCTGCCTCACTCAGTTCAAGCGACAGTCAAACATTACTCCTCACTGTGATCCATCCTGGCCAACCTCCAAAAACCGATAGCGATCCCGATGATAGATTGCTCACGGTCCTCACGGAGCGCAACGTAATAGCGAAAGCAGGAGGGCCTACTCGAGTTCTCAGCCTGACCAAAACTGACGCGACTCGTCAGGGAGTACTCGCCGCTCTCCCGGATCATCCATGGGTGCATTTCGCTTGCCACGGCCGTCTCAATACTTCTGAACCGTTCCGATCTGCTTTTGAGCTGGAGGACGCTCCCTTGTCGCTCTCTGATCTCATCCACGCTCGGCTTCCCGACGCCAATTTCGCATTTCTCGCTGCTTGCGACAGTGCAACCTCGGGTGGTAACTCCAATACCCCCGACGAGTCTCTGCACCTCGCGGCCGCGGTGCAGTTCTGCGGCGTTCGCAGCGTTGTTGGAACACTATGGCCGATGGCAGACGAGGACGGGCCCAGGGTGGCCCAAGTTTTCTATCGTCATATGTTCAAGGAAAATGGCCCGCGGAAGTCTGCAGAGGCGCTTCATAAGGTAGTCATGACCATGAGAAAGCAGGCTGGGCCGTGGGCCAAGGCCAAAGATGAGGGGGAGCTACTTCAAAGATGGGCAAATTACATTCATATCGGTGCCTGATACTCGAATTCACATCGCTGTTTCCGTTTTCAAAGCTGTGGTCTCAGCCCTTTTACCGAAAGCAACGGACGTCTGCATTTGCTCTTAACTACTCGCGCTTCTGTAACTTGGATATTATAAATGAGTCTCTTTCTGCTCTCATACACGCAACGCGTATATATTTTAGTTTGTTGTCCTGGGATTGGTGCATGCAAGCAACATGCAAGAGACACTGATTACAGGCGTTTAACTTTAACGCACAAAGCATCAAACGAGATGCGCTATTGCCGATCCAGTACATCCGCCACCAACTCAATGGCAATGTGCAGCGCTGTGATACAGCACGACGCGCGCTGCTGCCATAGCCCCCAAATGCGCCACTCATCTCGCGCCTATCTTCCCTGTGCCGCATCGCGACGCCCTCGAAGTTCGTGCCCACGATCTCATAAGTAGCATGTGGCCTGCATGAGCTTGCACATTACCTGGCACGCCGAACGCTGCGCGCAGGCCCTCGGCTGTGGTGTATGCCCGCTGTGGGTTCCGACACACCTCAATGACGTGAAATGCCCACGTTCGAGGACTGGTTGAAGACCATCCCGGTGTAGTCGTCTTTGAGACGCAGGTGCAGCTCGGATGCGGCAATGTGCGCGCGCACGAGACGCCAGTAGAGAGGACCTTACGGTCAGCAGAGTGCGCGGTGAAGAAGTCTAGCGTGCTCGAGAGCGGTCGGGAGAACGGCGGATTTCCATATGGTGCCGGGTTGCCCTACTTCATCGCTAGAGCTCTCATTAGGGTCGAAATATCGACGGGGAAAGCGTCCTGGATGTAGTCGTCGTTGGCTGGGCGCTTGGACGCTGGAGTGGATGATCGGGAAAATAATGGCTGCTGCCGCTATTCGCGCTGCGTCCGTGGAGCATCCTAACCTTTGACGAAAATGAGGGTCGCAACATTGCTGTAGCACTGGTGTGCGGGCGTGGGAGGGGCCAGAGCAACATGCAGGTGGATCATATGCTGCACCGAGCTCAGATGCGTCGTTTGCTTGTGGAGGAGGACACGAGAGTGGTAGGCAAGGCGCCGAGAGCGAATTTGAAGGCGAGGAACTCGTGTGTAGGTTTGGAAAGGTTTGGCGGCGGCGGCAAACAGAGCAGAGTACTAGTTCATTTATCTGAGGGGCTGAGATGCTCGTTATAGGCACGAACAGCATGTCTTCTTCTTCGTTGGATGAATAAGACTTGAATGACGGGCTCCGGGGAGAGCAGCGAGCCGAGCGCGTCCGTAAGCTGGTGCTGGTGCGCCTCGTCGAAGAGGTGGAAGAGCGAGGAGGCGTGGACCGCGGAGACGTGCCCGCGCAGCGGGTTCAGCGAGGTCAGCGTACCGAGCGCGGGTGGTGGGCTGTTGGGGGGCGCGTAGAGTGGCGGGGTGGGATCGATGTGCGCGGCGTCGAAGACGTTGCCTTCGATGAAGGGCACTGGGGACGGGGCTCTGTACAACTCGTTCCCATGTCCCAGAAGCCTGCGCCAGATTTAGGGTCAGAATTTGGGGCTCCATCATCATGCCGAGCTCACCTTCGTGCAGATCCGAGCCTATTACGCCGGCGATAGCAGGAAAGCCATCGGCCACGACTTTTCCAAGATCATTCCCAACTATGAGCAGTTAGCATGATTCGGTCAGGGGCAACAATTAGACTTACAGCAACATCCGATGTCAAGAAGAATGGCACCCTCCCGCTCTTTCCCCAACTTCAAGACATCTTGATAAACAGGCTGTCCAGCGATTTTGAGGCTGCTTTGGATCAACATCGGCTCTGTGATCTAAAGAGGCAACGTACGTGGTGAGCGCAAAGCGCCTGATGTAAGGGTACGGATGAACCTGAGCAGTCCAACAGCATCAGCACCAATTTAGAGTTGTGACGACCTTGCCCACCTGGTACGCTTGCGCCTGGATGCCAACTAGATGCGCCTTCGGCTCCTTGTCGTCGTGAATGCTTGTCTGCTGGCGCAGAAACTCTCTCTCCTGCGGCGCGAGTACGTAGTAGAATTCGTGGTTAAGCTCAGGTGTGTATTCTCCGGGCGACGAGTGATCGGGGTTGCCAGATGACATAGCAGTATGAAGGGGATATCTGCATTGACTCGCGAGCTCCTGTGGCCATTCGGCATCGCCGATAAAGACAGCACTAGTGATGATGATTCATTGATAGGTGGGCAGCCGACTACCGATTTCCCGCGAATATTAATATTAAGGTGAGATTGCGAAAGTGGAGAGATCACACGTGACTAGATGTTTATCTTATCTTTTTACAGCATGCATATTGCACAGCATCATGCTGTAGCGACTATGCGTCGCGTCGTTCTGTCGCGCCCGTCGTGCTATCTTCATTCACACCCATGGCGCCCATAACAGAAATCTAATCCTTGCCATAGATCAACCTGCTATCCGCTGGTACCATACCCTCACTCCCCACCTCCATGGAACACACATGGTGCACCTTGGCGGTCAGCGTGCATATTGGCGGATTTTCTCTGTCATCTCTTGATTCCGCTGGCCCCGGCGACCGACTTCGACGAGCGGGCTCATGTTAACTACCTACACGTGTTACTCGCTCGATCTGGCAGTGCAGTTAGTCTTGACCTCCTCCATCGACCATCTCGCTGACCAACTGTGGTGACTTCGACTTGGAATGCCCATTTTCAACTCCAGAGTAAGGGCTCGAGGCAGGGTCACAAACGTCGCTGGATCTCATATCACATTGAATCAGTACTTCCTGGGACCTGTATATTGTGCGTTTGTTTGTGTTTTGGGGATGTTTGCTTTGGTTGCTCTTCACTAACTCATCTCCTACAGTGGGCCGACGTGAAGAAACACCGAGCCCCACGGTCCGCTCACATAGTTCTAGCTGTTTGCCAGCTTATTGACTTGTAGTTCAGTTGGGCGAACCACAAAACTCTACTCCCCGCGATCACTCTTCTGGAACTAATGGCGGAGGGCCTGGTCCGATCATGGGCGGTGGTGGGGCGATGGCATCTTCAGAAAGGGGAGTACTGGTGCGTGATACCCACATTTCTTATCTCAATCTCTGTCTTATCCGAACTGCATTTTGATAGGATACGCCTGTGAGCACCACTGGACCAGATTCCCAACCCACAACGCGCAGGAGAATGGGACTGGTTGCTGCGATGAAACGCATCATCACCAAGCTGGGGCTCTCCCGTCGCTCGACTGTAGGCTCCCTATCCCGCTCATCCCCTCGTCCGCCTCTTGCGACATAATCGCCATCGCCATCACCGCCACCTCTGTTTTGAGACTCCTTACTTCCTTCACGACACATCATGCTTATAATGTATTCTATCTTTCAACCATAGCCTGCTTGATATCTACTCCCGACCGCCTCGTATCTACCTCTGCAAGATGTCGCCCTGCTCACAGTCCGCAAAAAAGCATGAGCGGCGTCAATTGCATGCTGTGAAGCCTCCAGTCGTCCCGCGCGAAATGGGGACCTGGAGGCAAACATCACTCTCCAGCTTCAGTGTACACTCACTCGTGCTTGGCATTTGCATACCAAGTTCGAATGTTTGGTGCTGACAAGACTCTTTCAAGCTCGCGAGACGTGGCACGACGTTGATTTTCGGCTGAATCTGTCTCGGCACGCCGGCCCACTGTATCTCGACTGAAATTAAGCTCAAGAATAGGCCAATGTGCCCTGGGACCATTCTGCGTCACTGATAATGAAAATATGAGTGCTAGCGATAGTGTATGAGTGTATACATTGAGGCATAGGTGGCAGTCTCAGTCTCAGAGTTGCTGCACGTAACAGCACGTAACCCGGCAACACATCCTGCAAGACTGCCCAGGCCCTCGGTATGAGGAGCACAGGGACATCCTACATGAAGCATCGAAAGACATATCCCTACTCGACATATCGGGCACCAAACATGGGACCGACTCGGACGCCTTACAGCGCTGTACGATGCATATGATGGTTTGATATCGCAACCTGCATTAGGAGCATATTCTCACCCCCCTTCACCATATGCATGCCACTTTCGCCACAAACATACCTGCAGGTGCCTGTTGCCGACCAGAGAACATTTGAGATATTCAAATCTATTACAGTCGAATCTCGATGATCGAGAGTCTATGAAGAAACGGCCTCTTTAAATTTGCTACAACTTTGATAACGTCTGCTACATGCACAAGTTGACTTGCTTTACATGCTACATTGATCAGATCTATCAGACCTGGATCAAGCTGCTTTCCAATTGGCAAAGCCTAGTGGATGAAAAAAAAAGAATAGCTAGCCCTGGCCTACCCGTAAAACAAGCATTATCTGTCGATCTTATTCCCATTGCAATTGCGCGAGTCAATTACGAAAGCTCCACCACAACCAGCGTCGAATGTCTTCCAAAGATATCGATATCGTCGATTCGAATGGTAGTAAGTATCTCCAGAGGTCTGAAATTTCTGTTATGCATGGGCATCGTCATTATAAATTTACAGCTCCAGCACTGACGAAAGATTCTCGAAAGGTGAACCCAACGATCACTCTATCCTAGACTCCGATTTGCCTGTAAAACCCGAGGACAAAGATTCGGATTGTACCACTGGCCCAACATTCGAACTTGAAGCATTCGCATTCGCTGTTCAGGCTCTCGAGAAGGTTCAGGGAATCGTGACTGGCAGAAGTGCACGTCTCCTTGCGTTGCCAATTGATGAGTTGCTCAGTGTCGCGAAAGCATGCATCGTAAGCTTTGATCTCAATTGCAAATCCCGTCTGGCCAAATTAATTGCTTTGAATGTTCAGATGAATTATCAAGAGGAAGAGGGGCTCAGTGGAATCTCGACGGCGTTGATAGCCTTGGATGGAAAGACGGATTCGACTGCGGTGCTTTGGCGGAAACTTGTCGCGTATGTGAACTCGGTTTTCTCGGCTACACCTTGGAAGCGAACAAATCGTGACAATAACTTTCCAGCTTCGCCCAATTGAATGCTCAAAGTAATTCTGTTATGGAACAGCTCTGCGGTGACATAGTCACTATAGGCTCGCTGGTAGGAAACCTATCGATGTGGGTATATTTGCACTAAATGCTGAATTCTCTCCCTCCTTAACCCTCGACGTTCAAAGAAACACCAAGCGTATCTTGGCTCAATCACAGACTTCTACCAAGACGTCTCGCGCTGATATCGTTGGTTCCATCCAATCAGCCATTCAAGATTTTGCGGTAAGTGTGGCACTGTCTACTCGTGCTTTCCTGTGGCATTGGAACTCATGATGTGTACAGGCTTTGCATAAACTCTGTCTCGAGGGCATTGTAGCGCTCTGCGCTCCAAACGGTATGGGCACCGACTACGCATCAATCCAATCATGGCTGACTTCGCGACTGCAGGATCGAAGGATGCCGATGCTCTTGATAAAGAACAGTCTCCACCAAATCCTTCTGCACCGCCCAGTCCTAGTTCCGCAAGATCAGAATCTCGTGATGAAGTCAAAGTCGAGAATGACTTAGGAATAGAGGCCTACAAACGTCACGCGGTGAACGGGTTGACATCCAACATCCACGAAGCCATAGACCACTTCAATAAGGCTCTCATTTTGTGCACTCCAGAGCATCACCTTCGCCCCACTATCCTCAGCAATGCCGGGGTTGCATTAGGATCACGTTTTGATCGATTGGGTCGAATAGAGGACTTGGAGCAGGCAATTGCCTACCATCACAGCGCTTTGGAACTCGTTTCTTTGGGGACTTCCGATCCCTCTATCTCCCTCACCAATCTTGCAACTGCATTGGAGGCCCGTTTCAATTATTTGGGCCAAATGAGGGACTTGGAGCAGGCAATTACTTACCACTACGCCGCTCTAGAGAAATGCCTTCCTGGGAACCCTGCTCGCTCCAACTCCCTCAATAATCTAGCATCGTCGTTGCACACTCGCTCTAATCAGCTTGGCCAAATAGTGGACCTGGAGGAGGCAATTGCCTACTACCGGAGCGCTCTAGAGCTACGTCCCCCTGGACACTCCGATCGATTCATCTCCCTCAATAATCTCGCCAATGCATTGAAAACTCGCTTCAGGCAGTTAGGTCGAATAGCAGACTTGGAACAAGCAATTAGCTACCACCGCAGCGCTCTTGAGCTGCATCCTCCTGGTCACCCCGATCACTCCATGTCCCTCGGTCAACTCGCATCTGCATTGCGCGAGCGCTTTCAGAATTTGGGCCAAATGGAAGACTTGGAGCAAGCGATTAGCTACTACCGAGACGTTCTGGAGCTGCATCCTCCTGGACACCCTCACCGCCACTCCTCTCTCTCCAGCCTCGCTTTTGCGTTACAAATTCGCTTTCAACAGTTGGGCCAAATAGCCGACTTGGAAGAAGCAATCGGCTATTACCGTGGCAGTCTTGAGCTCTGTTCTCTAGGACACCCCAAGCACTCAACGACCCTCGATGATCTTGCGTCCGCGTTGCAAACTCGCTTCCGTCAGTTGGGCCAAATAGCAGACTTAGAGGAGGCAATCGTCTACCACAGACGTGCTCTGGAGCTGCTCTCGCTGGGGCATCCGGAGCGATCGACCACCCTCAGTGACCTTGGAACTGCATTGCAAACTCGATTTGACCAGCATGGTCAGATGGAGGACTTGGAGCAGTCAATTAGCTACTTCCGAGACGCTTTAGGGCTGCGTCCGCTGGGACATCCCGGTCGCCACACCTCCCTAAATAATTTAGCTTGGGCATTAAACATTCGCTTCAATCAGTTGGGTCAGTTGGTGGATTTGGAGCAATCAATCATCTACCACCAAGATGCTCTGAATCTGCGTCCCTGGGGGCATCCCGCTCGCTCCGGCTCACTCAATAATTTGGCTGTGGCGTTGCATATACGCTTCAACCAGTTAGGAAGAACGGCGGACTTGGATCAAGCTATTGTTTACTTTCGCAGTGCTCTTGAGCTCCGTCCGCCTGGAAACCCTGATCGCGCTAGATCCCTTGTCAATCTCGCATTCACATTGCAAAGTCGCTTTGATCGTTTGGGCCATGTGTCGGACTTGGAGGATGCCATTACCTACTATCACAGCGCTCTTGAGTTGCATCCTCCTGGACACCCCGATCGCTACAACTCTCTTACCAAACTCGCCCTTGCATTGCATACTCGCTCTTATCGCTTGCGTCAAGCATCGGATTTGGAGCAAGCAATCATCTACTACCGAGGCGCACTGGAGCTGCTTCCACCGTGCCACCAAGAGCGCTCTATGGCGTTCAACAATCTGGCATTTGCATTGCAACTTCGATTCAATCGGCTGGGTAGAATGGAGGACTTAGATGAGGCGGTCAAGCTGCTGCAGGTTGGATCTGAAGACACCTCCGACACCCCCAAACACCGCTATTTCTGCGCCACTCAATTGATAACACTTCTAGAAGACCAAAAACGGCCATCGCTGTTGGAGGCCATGAAATGGCCCTCAACCTCCTCCAGTTAGTACTCGCAGTGTACCCGGACGTTGAACTGCGCCGTGAAGCACTGGGCACAGACCACATATCACCTTCCCTCGCTATGTCAGCAGCCGCTTATGCCATTGAACAGGGCCGACCTGAAAAGGCCATTGAAATGCTTGAACAGGGACGTGGCATGCTGTGGTCTAGCTTCCGTGGCTATAGACAGTCGATTGAGGGAGTGCGTCAGGTCGACGCTCCGCTGGCAGGTCGGTTTAAGGCGACAAGCGAACAGCTTGAAGTCCTTGCCACATCTCAGCCAAAATCCCACCAATCCGGACCGAATCAGGCCGGCGACGAGTCCTTGGCGATCTCCGAAGCTCGGTGGCCACGACAGCGACAGCTCTCATTGGAACTGGCCGAGATTACCCAGGAAATTCGCCAGTTGGAGGGATTTGAACGTTTCCTTCGAGCTGTGCCGTTCAGTGAACTTCAGAATGCCGCCAGCGCCGGTCCTGTCATCATTGTCAACGTTGCTGAACGCCGATCGGATGTCATTGTCATCATTCTCTGCCAATTCAAGGCGCCTACCGTCCTTCCGTTAACTGTGGGTGGACAGAATTCTAAAGAAGCATACCTCACGATCTTGAAGTTATCGAAACTGCTTTTCAACGAGAGGGGACGAGTCGGGTTTTCCGATACGTTAGAAAACACTATCTTGAAAAAGTTGGCAGAACTTCTGGTTACTCCTGTCTTGAAAGCGTTGGAAAGACTAGGCGTGCCCGAGAAATCGAGGGTTTGGTGGTGCCCAACTTCGGCGTTATGCGCGTTGCCAATCCATGCAGCCGGCCAAATGCCTAACAAGTATATATCTTCATACACGCCCACCCTCTCCGCTCTCATCAATGCCAGAGCTTCTCATGATCGGCAACCTCTGGCTTCTCTTGATGCAAGCAACTACAAGTCACCATCCATACTGACAATTATTCATCCTGGCCATCCTCCAAAAACTGAGAACGAACCTGATGACAGATTGCTTATGGTCCTCACAGAGTGCAGCGTGATAGCGAAATCAGGAGGGCCTAATCGAGTTCATAGTCTGACCAAAGCTGACGCGACCCGCATGGCAGTACTTGACCAACTATCCAGTTATCCATGGGCACATTTTGCTTGCCACGGCCGTCTCAATACCTCCGAACCGTTCCAATCTGCATTCGAGCTAGAAGATGACCCACTATCACTCTCTGACCTAGTCCAAGCACGTCTTCCCAATACCGATTTCGCATTTCTAGCCGCTTGCGATAGTGCTACCTCGGGAGGCACCTCCACGACGCCCGACGAATCATTGCACCTCGCGGCCGCTGTGCAGTTCTGCGGCGTTCGCAGCGTTGTCGGGACGCTGTGGCCTATGGCAGACGAGGACGGACCCAGGCTCAAGTGTTCTATCGACATATGTTCAAGGAGAATGACTCGCAAAAGTCCGCCGAGGCCCTTCACAAAGTAATTATGACCATGAGAAAGCAGACTGGGCCGTGGGCGAAGGCCAAGGATGAGGGGGAGCTACTTCAAAGATGGGCAAATTACATTCATATTGGTGCCTGACAATGACTCTGTCTTGATAAGTTTGCAGTATTGCATCTTTTATATGATCCATATATGATTGTTAGCTGAGCCTTGCTACCTATAGGCATCGTAGGCACCGTTTTCGTATCTGTTTCTGCATTTGGGGCTAACTTGTTCTGTATTTTCATATGCAACGCGCAAGTACATTAGGTCGGCACATGCACTTCAATGGGCGTATGTAAGAGATAAGCACATACAAGTACAAGTCATTAGCCATGATATATGTGGTATAGGCGGATGTCCATAAACTATTAATCTTCAATCCTATATCCTCTAATAAGTAGGACTTGTGGCGTAAATGTAGACGTAATTTGCAAACTGGCTTGTATGTGGTATGAATCAACATCGATTTGACGCCAGCCTGGAAGACACCTCAGGATCAAAGACTTTAGCCGCCCCTGTCTTCACCCGAGTTGCATATACTCCAGGCACGACCCGTAACATTGCGATATATGGACTATAAATGCAGATTATTAGCTAAGAACGAGGCCAGTGCAATTGGAGACATGAGACGTACATTTCCTCCTCGCTGCCATACCGCGGCAGCAGACCAGACTGGCCCGACAAGAGCTTCCAGGTCTTGAATCTCTGCCAGACCCGCTCCGTGCGCTCCCCCGACGGCCCGGGTTTTGCTTCCTCTTCGACGCGTCGCCAGTCGGGGGATAACTGCAGGCCCGGCAGCCATAGAACCTTTAAATATGGAAGTTCCCAGATCCGCAGAAGGGTCTCTTGGAGTGCGTGCCCTTCGCCCTGGGGTCGATGGCCCAGCCCCAGCTCCACGATGGAGGGTGGTACAAGTGAAAGCGCAGCGGCTGTGGGGAGCGATGTGCGCAGGGAGATCAGCTGCGTCATCTTCGGCAGTGCGGATAGCAGGACCGCATGGAGCTCGGGGAGGTGCGAGCTATAGAATAGCCGGAGGATCGAGGGCGCGACGATTTCGAGGGCACTTTGGAGCACGGTTATGGGGATGTCGTCCATGTCGTCCAGCTCTAGGGTGTGCAGTGTGTCCTTTGAGTGCTGGACTACCTTGAGCCAGTTGTCCCAGTCATTTCGATCGTGGCCACAGCTCCCCGCGACAGAGAGATGGGCCAAATGTACGTTCGTATTTTCCAATAGACGAACATCGCCCTGACGGGACCCCGTCGCAACTAAAGAGAAATCCTCCAGCGCGGTCATGCTGCGGGTTAGTACGACAGCCGGCTCAGTGTCGCAATATACCATGGTAAGGCTGTCAAGTCCAACGTGTATTAGCATTCTTCTTCCAGCGAAGAGAACAGCACACGCTACTCACCTCCTCACAGTCGACAAGTTGTTGAGACGAAGAGTATGACTCAAATCTCCCTTGTACGTCTCCAGCGACTCCGCATACCGCCAGATCTTCAGTGTCTTCAACGCTGTGAGGACCTCGAGCACGTCCCACAAATCCTGGCCCGCCTGCTGCCGCTTCGCCGCCGCCTTGGCACGCGCGGCCGACGTCGTCGGCAGCCGCTTCTCGCCAATTACATGGACATCAGGTTCGATAATGAGCCCAGCAATGGTGGGAGAGTTGACGACCGTGCGCCGCAGTTTGGCCATCTTCTCGGGTTTGTCGATGAAGCGCAGGCACCAGTAGAGAGACTCGCGCGCGATCGCGTGCCAGTGTTTGTTTACGCGACACATAGCGCACAGGACGCGCACGAGGTAGTTGATCTTGCCCGTGTAGTTTGGGCGCGGCTTGGCGGCATTCTCAATGATTTGCAGAAGAAGTTCAGGGGGGACGTTTGCGCCTGCCCCAGATACACCAGGAGAGAGGGCGCTCGATTGGAAAGCTTTGGTCTTCTTGCGAGGAGGCATTATACGGAGGGATATAGTTTGGTAGGGTTCGCGAGTCAAGCCTAATCATTCAGAATATCTGTGCGTTCTAAAGGCGAGGAATGAGCAAGCAGAACGTCGACTCGATGCCGGCCCGACGGCGCTGTGAGCAGGGTGCACGGAAGAAAACTCACAATGATGGTCAGGCATAAGCGACGCGGCGTTGGCATTGGCTGCTTAGTACTAGTACGTACGGTGAACGCTGAGGCAGAGTCTGAGCAAGTCGGTGACGCGCCGACGTCGCGGTCCGCTCGAATTCAGTCAATGATCACATGACCATAATACCGCCGACCGAGTCTCATTTTATTTTCCCAATATTTCCTCTGACAGCCTCTCAGCTCTGACTCGATCCTATCCTATCCTCCTTTGAGTCAAGGCTCTTCTTCCCCTCATCCAATTCTTGGCCTTCCTGTATATGCCAATTAGCAGCGCCCTGATTATCCAATCTTCGAGTTAGATCTCTTTCTAAGTTAGACAAACGCAGACAAGCACATCGTCGCGGCTGTGGCCTGTCTCGTTTCGTCACGATCAGCATAAAAATTGTCCTCGTCGTCTAGTGCTTCACTGTGCGTTTTATGCCCAGGACTGATTGCCCATGTGCTCATCCAACCCCGCCTCGCATGCCTAACGGCCGTGCTCTGCTAAATCTAGTGCCGATATTGAACTTTCATACCATGCACTGCTCCTCGTTCTCTGCCCACATGGAAAGGGCTGAAACCTCTCGCCCGTGAACAACTCTTGTGCTTGCTCAAACCCATCAGCGTTCCTGATGTCATGCAGGCAAGCACACGCGCAATGGCCCAAGATCTCCCGCCGTGACTTATCGCTGACTTCTCGCAGCAGAATGATTATGCCCTCGCCGATCTACTGGCTACAATTTCTCATTAGAAGCTTAGTTCAATTTTTTCCTCGTGGATGCAAAGAGCCCTGCGAGCTGTAATGGGCGCACGAAGACAGTCAAAAGCCGCCGAGATTAGACTGCTTGGTGTGGCCTTTCGACTGCTGGTCAATGGGATCCCCCAAGGTCATAGTCGCGCGCATACAGTCAGCTAACTGCAGGGAACTGATACTGACGCAGAGCCGGTGCGATGCAGAATTTGAGCAAGCCTGTTCACGAAGGATTGAGAAACGGAACGCGAGATAGATTGATCTCGACATGGAACGATGGCATATTAAATGGGCGGGACATAGGAACATACACATAAATTTCTCTCATTCGACATGTCTCATAACCGCTGCAGAAAACGTCACTCCTGGATCTCCTGCTTCTGAAACAACCCCTCCACCTCTCCTAGCCAGCTCTCCCTATACTTGCAAAAGAACTCGCCTTTCGGAGGCAGCGCCTCCCGTGCCGCGTCCTCCATCGTCCCATACACCACAAATATACTGTCCCCCGCGTGCGCGCCATACTCGAGCAACCCGCTCCCGCACACGCCACAGAACTCACGGTGCAGCAGCACACCCGCCCCGTTGTCAGCCTCGTGCACGGTGGGCAGCGCGGAGGAGGTCGTGTATCGGAAGGCGGCGCGAGGGAGTTTGGCGGTGAGGCCGTATGCGGACCCGAAGAATTTCTGCCAGTGCCACAGAGTCAAGTATTCACGTGGAGATGTGTGAAGAGGCTGGGTGGAGCAGATGGGCTCACCTTGCAGTTTTTGCAATGGCACAGCGACGTCCTCGCCTCCTCCGGAGATACGAGGTCGAGCTCGTACTGGATGATGCCACAGTAGCAGGCTCCGTTGTAGATCATTGTAGGTTCTGTGAGATTAGATCGAGCGCTGGCGCATCTCGTGTATATATCTATTTTTTGGTTTGGACGTCGTCAGGATAGACGTCAACGCGGAGGCAAGTACACGGGCACATGATAGCTCATGATATCTGACTTTCCAACAAAACACCGTACTACGGCAATTGACTACAACAGACCTTTTTAGCTTTTTGGTTGCCTGAACTGAGCCGTTCGCGCGCGCGATGGAATGCTTGCCAGAGCCATTTCTGCGTGCAGGAGCAACCGCTTGACGGATCTACTATGTGATAGTAGAGTGTGGAGAATCGTTTCTGGTCTGCATCGATTTTTAACCAATCGGAAGCGGAAGATAGTAAGCTCAATCGCTGAGTGTCTATGCCCCAGTTCTCTGGCTTCCAGCCAAACCAAAAATTGAGTTCAGGAGGCGAGGGTTACGCCTGCGCTGACAACACTGGATGTCGGAAGAGTAATGGTGCACCCGCGAAAGATCCAAAGACAAGTTACAGCTCGCGAAGTAATCAGGGGTGTATACAGCAGGTCATGCTCAAGTAGTGTTCAATTGAATTCAAGCTGATGGTAAACACGGAGAATAGATAAGTTCCTTAAAAGCTTCGCAATAAGATCCTAATAACATCCATGCGTCATCGCGGCGTCGGATAGTGAGTGACAATTTGTTCACCGCGCCGGCGACGTAGAAACCAGAGCCCGGCTTGAAAAGATGGGCGAGCTTCAGGTGGGCAAGCCGCAAGACAGGTTATCGCTCGATAGTAGTCATCGCAGGAGAGTTTCTTCGGTCTGACAATATCTGGGCCAGCCAAGTAGGTTAAATCCCGGGTACTTCAAGAGACTTTTGGATCCTTCGGTTCCAAGGTTACAGTTTGATAGTGCTAACCAACATGAAGTGTCCCGGGATAATCATCAGCTGCGGTCAAGGTGCGGCATGGGCATTTGACTGATGTAGTCTGGTGACCCTGTGCGTCTGGTAGATTTAGTCACGACATTTCCCTGCTTGCACTACATATGTAGAAAGACGCACAACACCCATGATAAGGCAGCCGAGATGAAAAGCTTCCCCTATGATTCCGAGACCCTGAGTGCTCCCTGAGTCAGAGTAGTGCAAGATGGGAATGATTATGGCGCGTGGCAGGTAGGGATAGAGGGCCCAGAGTACCACCCGAGGTGCTTATATGCGGATACATCGGGCCCTATGGCGAGCATGGAGAATGGGCAGCCTCGGACGTGGCATCAAGCGAATGTCACTTAAAGTCGTTAGAGAGGATGAGTTGAAAGCAACGTGAACGTAAGAAGAGCTCAGGTCAAAGGTGGGCGCCTTTTGGTTCTTTTTTTCCAGGTACCTGCCGCCTGCAACGATGCAAAGATCCTGAACTAACGTCAAATATTGCGCGCTATAGATAGCCGGGATGCTGCCTATCGCCTCTATCTATCTCAGAGACCTCTACGACTCAACACGCGAATTCATCGTCTCCCGCTCCCCGCGTCTCGGCTACCCCTTCCGCGCCCTGCCCCCAGAGGCAGACGAAGTATCCGACCTCGGCTCGGCACTCGGCACGCCTGCAGGCCCCAGCGCACACCCCGCACCGACCCACGACCACCATTTACGTGAAGCGCGGGGGTGCCCCAGTGCGTGCTCGTGTCCCTCTTGCACCGCCTCCACTACCGATTCCAGTCCAAACCCGTCACCAGCCCCGCCCCCCTCGATGCGCAAGAACTCGCGCGACCACGACCCCAACACCAAAAGCGAGCTCGCACGCACACACGCCGATGTGCACCGCCTGGAGGAGCGGTGCCGGGTTTTGGAGAAGACGCTGAGGGAGACGAAGGAGCTGGTGCGGACGAGGGATGCAGAGATCGAGCGTATGCGACGTGAGCGCGCAGAGGAGTTCCGGATACGGAGGCAGGAGCAGCAAGCGGCTGCGGCCGCTCTCGCTGCGCAGTCCAGGCGGAGCAGCGGCAGCAGCGATCTGCCCGATCACCCACCCCCCGTGCCCCCCAAGCGCCCAGCTAACGGCTACCTCCAGAATGCCCTTCCCATCGGCGTCGCTGACGCCACCGACGATGATGAGAGCTCCAGTGAGGAAGAGGAGGACGAGGAGGAGGAGGCGACGGACTCGGAGGAGGAGCGCGCGCACATGCGCGGGCTCGACACATTCCTAACCAAGATCGATCGCTGGTCCGGCGCGCAGATCATCCAGGCACTACAAGACCTTAACAGCGAGATCCTGCAGTTCGCCGCTGCTGCCACAGAGCTGTGCACGTTTGACAAGTACTCGCGGGCGAGCCCCGCGCGGACCACGCAAGCGACGAAGGAGACTGCCGCGCGCCTAGGCCCGGCGCTGGCAAGGGTACTGTCGAGCCGCGACCACGCGCAGGACCCGATACTTGTGCAGCTCGCTCTGCAGAGCTGCGTCGCGACGTGCATCGCGCGTGCGCTGTCGACGTTCTGCTTTGGCTTCGCCGCGAAGCCAAATGCCGTCCTGTCGCAGATATATACGCAGATGTACGGCACTGGTGCGTATTTCCGTGCTCGTGCTCACACTGCGTTGCACTTCTGACCCCAGTGCAGAGGTCCAGTCTACGTCCAGCCGCTGGCGCGCGCTCACGCACCGCCACATCCAGGAGCTGCACCCGCGCCTCGAGGACTTCGCCGTGAACGACCTCATCGAGACGATCTTCCGCTGGTCCTCGGACATCTTTATCATCTCCGGGTGCTCGAACCCGCAAAAAGCGTCGACGACTGTCGAGGGCCTGCGCGCGCGCTTCGGCGCGCAGGTGCGCCGCGTCGCGGGCGCGGTGTACAAGCTCGCGAAGATCACGCGCGAGGAGATCATGAGCACGAACTTTGAGGTCGTCGCGGTGCCGCATGGGGAGGGGTTCGACCACCGCGAGATGAGCGACGCGTTCGAGGACTACGGGAGCAGCGTCGGCGCAGTGTTGTGCACGACGGACCTGGGGCTGAGCTGCTGCGCGCGCAGAGCGGACGGGTTCGTGGACCGGCGGTTGCTGCTGAAGCCCAAGGTCGTCCTCGAGTCCGTGGCGGATGTTCTCGACCCCCGGTGACCCTTTTTCTTGCTGTCCGGTTATTTTTTTGCACGCCTTGTTGTTAGACTACTTGTGCATCTCTGGTTCGTTTTGTATTTGTATGTTGCATTATATTATTTGCTGTACTCTACTATAGATTTACTCACGACTTCTTGTTTACGATATTATACGAATATACACGCATTATGAATGTCCGCTCGGGCATCGCGATGATGCATCCTTTGCCAACTGCAGCAAACTGGCTCGATGAAGTATTCAAAGGTGTCTCTCTGAGTAATGCGCTGTCATCTGGCCTCAGAACGTGATGTGAGTCATCGAAGCCAACCCCTCCTTCACCAGGGAGCGAAATCGCCGACGAGACACGCGCTGACGCGGCAGACACAGGTCGAATTTGAGGTGCCTCACCACCGCAGCGTAACAGAACGACTTGCGCGCCAGAACGGTGTAGAAGGCGTGCGTCCCGAGCCTGGATTCAATCTTATGAGTGGAAGAAGATATGGAAGAGACTAGGCGCCTACCAGTTAACGTGGGTCTTTAGAATCTCGCAGCGACCTGCAGAAACCCTCGCCACATGATTGGAGCCTTTGTTTCGGATGCTTGTATATGTGTGCAAGATTATCTGCTGGATCGCCCCTAAAGAAAGCATTGTGAGTCAATGGATACAGGAGAGACTGCGATAACACACTTTCAATGAAGGCCGAGTTCTTGATCGTGTTAATGCCCCACGTACGGATGTAGCGGTGCATCTTCATCGCAGTGAGCACGAAATTCTGGTACACGTTCAGGTACACAGTATGCTCGGTGTTGAGGCCCATGTCGCAATACACAATGTGGCTCCTAAGTTTGGCTTGTCTGGAATACGAAGTTAGCGGTGATTCATGAGGTGGATGGGCGGCCTACTGAAGCATCTTATGAACGAAGGCAGCACCGGGGCGTTTTCCTTTTTCTACAGTCAGGGAATCTTGGAGGCCTGGAATGCATCGAGTTGAGGTTTATCGGGAAAGGCTACATGAAAGGAACTTACAATTTCCTTGGTAGCGCGTATAGTCAACAGAGACAGAGAGATTACGCATGTCAATCGAGTAGCCGCACCATGGAAATGCTGGCCACCATAAACGTGAGTGAACGGCTGCATAGTCAAAGATTGCACTTACTCCGTTGATTAGGGTCAGTGACATTCATGATTTGCGGGCCATTATCGAAGCTGGTCAAGGTTTTGTCTTGCGCGATAATGCAGCCATACTCAGGATGACCTGTCCTTCGTTTAACGATAACCAAAGTATGTGAGATAGTTTTTCACGCACCTTGGTTCATCGAGTGTAGAAAGCTTCGCGCTTTTGGAAGGCTAGTGGTGACGAGGAGGTAGTCATCGACGTGTCGCAGGAGCATCTACGATCACTGGTTAAGGTACGCCAAACCAGAATGGAACAGTAGATGTTTACGCTTTCGGGATCTTCATTAAACTTAAACTGCCGGGTTTCTAAGTCTCCGTAGAAGAAAGAACACAGCAGTGTCGATAGCACCGATCCTTGAGGTATACCTACCATTTGGCGGTAATAGTCCTGTCCAATCTATAGCACATTAGGCCAAATATAAATGCGCAGTAGGCATATTTACTTACTTTCACTATATTCTCAGTGATGTGTTCTTCCAGAAGACGAAGAACGTCGTTTCTTTTTACACTTTGATATTGAACCTACGATGTATTCGTTAAAATGATCGACCTAGTATCCTTGACGCCCTACCTGATCCACGAATATGATGTTCCGGAGAGCGCGCGCAAGCTCAGCGGCATATTCAAGGAAGTGCGGTTGTTCGTCTTGTGGGCACGCCTTCTTGACATATTTTCGTTGGATCTTTCCAGCTACTGCACTGACTTGTCCATAGCGTTGGATACAGTATGCATCCTTGTAACAATATTAGTGGCGTCTTCAAGATGCAATTTAGGATCGTACTTCGGTAATTAGATCTTTCAAGATATGTAGAAGTTTGCTTTGCTCAATGGTGTCGAAACATGCCTGCACGTCCAGCTTGACGAAATACAACTTCGGTCTACACACAAATAGTTTATGAGGTTCCACTATGCGTATATTGCACAACCTACAGGTTTCCAGAATGATTAGCTTGTAATCTGATCTTGAAGGCTTTCAGTTTGGTATAAAAGTCATTCGTGCCAAAAACAGATGCCCCTAAAAGGTCGGGGCGAGATTGCTATATCCGCAACTGAGTTGAGGAAAGGGAAATTCCGAAGTTCATGTTCGCTGACCTTTTCGTAATTCAAGATCTGGAATGCCGCTTGCAAAATTTGGTTGATGGATTGCTCCGCGCGGCCAGATACACTCTATCTCAAGTGTTTAGCAATAAGACAACTCTGGTGAAAAACGACTGTACATTTCGAATTGCCTTCCTTTTCCGTAAGTTAACGATAGGGCGTACTCCAGTTTCCTTGGGTAAGAGACGAACAAAGGAGAATCCGAGTTTTCTCTGGCGCAGGAGCTCCGTAGCTTCAAACTGCGGTGGAATGTTAGAACAGATAGGAGCTGATAAGTGGACGCTCGGACTTCGGTTATCTTCTCAAACGTGTCAGACGTCAGGCGACCAATGAGAGGCGTGCATAAGATGTCCCAGTCGTCATGACGGAAGTAAAGCACTTGGTTGCGGAAGGCTGAAGACTCAGTGATATAGAATGTCGTCTATGATCGCTGGTCAGCGTGCGATTCAAAGCCACGAAAAAGGCGGGTACTGAACCTTGAGCAGTGGCAATAAAAAATAGGAGAAGTACCAGTACATAAACTCTTCCAGCAGCTCGCGCCGCTTCAAGGAATCAGACACAGACACCCTCGATTGTTTATGTGAATTGGGAGGCATAAGCCATTCGCAATCTGCTGTACTGAAGTCTTGGAGCAATTGGTGAAGCGTTGGTGTCTCATAGCGTCGGCTGCTTATGAAGTCCATAATACCTTCACAAATCTTCAGTGAATGATCCAGTATGTAAGTGAGGAACTCACGAGCCATCATGAGCCTGCTGTTTCGGGTACTTCCCCAGAATGCTTTGGGTATAACTGCGTCGGTGACTAAGACAGCATATCGGTACACCTTGGTAGGTTGATGTCAGTCAAGGGCATGGGAAAATTATACCATGCGCTAACTTCAGTGTGGCTGCAGGTGAACTCTGCGAAGCGCGGTTTGATTTTACTCTTCTTGTTGGTCTGAGTGTTGGGCCAAGCGCTGGTATCTGCAGAAATATTCAAGTCGGGCAGGGCCGCTTGGGTGTGGAAATAAATAGATCGCTCAGACATCATTTCCTGCAAAGAGAAATACTTGTCAACTCAAGACAAAGCCACAGCCAACCAACCAACCAGGATCACGCTGCTATCTGGCACCTCTGAGCCGTCGGGCTTGATCTACGCCAAGCTCAGCAGAAATAGGAAAGGATCAAAACAGCAGCATACCTTTGAGGGACATGCTTTGTCTCTTAATGCTTTATAAGCGCATTTGCTATGTCTCCAAACCATCTTCTCTAGCAACGACAGCGTATCTTTTAGCCGCTTAGGGGTTTTGCAAGAGCCCAAGGCCTGTTTTTGATTATGATTAGCAACGATAAATCACTTTAACTGTATAGTCAGGGCACCTTGATTTCTTTCTCCCTGTCTGAGAAGTCTGGAATTGACACTGCAGAGAATTTTGACTGCGGGGCGGACGCCTTAAACACGCTGGAAAGACCATACTGGCGAGGAAAGACATATTTCGCGAGGTGTCGTGCCTGCTCAGCTTGAACCTTGGGATCAGGATCGACATACTGCGAAGGATTTAGTTTCGGTTTTCGTAAGTAGGATGGATATAGGCGATTGAGAATGTCTTCCGGGTTGGTTTTCAGACGCGGGAAAGAAAGATAGGTGGAAACACTCACGTCTTGGTGGTAGTCCAACGACCACGTAATTCAGATTTGGAGCGCATTCTGGCCGAGAGTAGAACATGCGTGTGCGAATCACACGTATATCAACAGGTGGCACACTGTGGAAAGTTCAGACAGGATTGACGATACAAAAATTAGGAATAAAATCACCTATCTAACGCAATGGTATTCATTGATGTTGCACGCTTTGCGATTGGCGAGGGTGTTATCGTCTCGCAAAGGCGCATGCGTTTGTTGGGACGTTCATCCTGATGATCTATTGCTTTTCGTTTCGCTGGTCGCATTTCGGCAGAACATGCGGCTTCTGGAGCTAGACGAGGAGGTCTTTGCAAGACAGGGGTCGGGGGAATCATGTGAATAAGCGGGTCTCCAGTGACTTGACAAAGGCATTGATTCGGCAGGGATACGAAGATAGACGTTTCTGTCAACAAGTGGAGCATGACATCGATGCCTAACCTTCCAAATTATTAGATGCTTGTTTGAATGAGTTTGAATATAGGCCAACCGTTCGAGTAGAGTCTCCCATTCAGGGGCCTTCAAGGCTGTGATGATGGTGTTCACAAACGCGTTTTCTATTCCAGGACGCCCTGATTTGCCTTGAAATCCTCGTCCAGAAACCTGTAGCTAATTATGGTCAACGCTCATCCCGCGAGAGAACTGATGTTACGCGCACTTGTCGATACCCGCTTGTGATGACATTGCCTGGCTTGCCCCCGGATTTCGCGAATAACATCTCCTGCGCTTTGTCGATGATCTTTACAAATGAATGAGGAGTATTCATTAAGTAAGCTTAACAGTGATCTGACCTCTTTCATATACATCATGGGTGGATACACCTGAAAACGACGCGCGGGTTGACTCTTGGTCGAAGATGTCTTCAACGCGACAACAGCTTCATTGAGGAGGGCTCGATAGGTAGGAGTGTCAGATTCCCTGAGAATATAAGTTGTGAGGTCACCCAGACGGCCATGACTGTTGTCGATCCTCGCAACAAGGTAATTTAACATGTCTTTTGCTTCACCATAATATGACTCCAGCACTCCAAGAGTCAATGAAGGTCTTGTAGAAGCTGGTAACATCCTGGACCCTTCACGCACGGGTGGCACGCGTCGGCTCCTGAACTTATGCTATGCGCGAGTTGACATGTAACCGGGTCAAAGAGGTAACGGTGAGGACGCAGAACGGAACAGACGCCCGTCTGGCCATCAAGACGCGCCCAGGCTGACAGCGTCCGCGGTTGGGACTCTCGTTCGGACTTGTTCTTTCTTCCACTCTCCAACAACCCCATTCGAATTCATTTTGCAAACTCTCACCGACGATAGGGCATTCGTCATAATATCGAGTAACAAAGCTTGTCAAGAATGCAAGCGACAAGCTAGGTGCAGCAAACCGCTATTGGCAGCGTGCCTAATTACGAGTATCTCATTCTTGGACAATTCTGAATCAATTCTTGCAGCCTGAGCCTGACTCATTATCGATATCATTGACGTACATCGTGGGCAACCTAGGCTCCCCTCACAAGAATCGAGTCAAATGTGCACCGGCTAAATGCGCCCGACGCGCCGCCATGGGCAGGGCGCTGCCGGCGGCGCTTGTGCCTCACCGTCGCCGTGACTCGCGTTGCATGATCTTCTTGCTTAAAACTTAACGATAATATCACCCACTTCTACCCAAGAAGCCTTCCAAGCTATCCCCGCGTTCGAATACATTGTCAATGCCGCCTCGCAAGAAGACCAAAGCTGCCAAATCGAGTACTGCCCCTACTGGCGTTTCTGGCGCAGGCGCAACCGTCCCAACCGAGCTTCTGCTGCAAATCATCCAAGATGCCGCCAGCCCGCCCCCTAACTACACAGGCAAAGTCAACTACCGCACGCGCGCGCTCGGCGCGATGTGCCGCGTGAACAAGCACTGGCACTCGATCGCGCGCGAGTCCCTCTACCGCTGCTTGTTCTTCAAAGACAAGCCTGAGCAGATGGCCAAGCTGCGGCGCACGGTCGTGAACTCGCCTGCCATCGCCGGGCTGATCGTCGAGCTCGATATTCACGTCATTGGGGAGCAGCAGCTGCCGTCAAAGGCATCGGTCATGGCGAAGGCAGTGGCGAAGCGGCAGAAGGCGGGTAAGGACCTGTGGGACGTGCTGGAGGTCCTGACGGGGCTACAGACGCTGAAGATCAGACGGTACTTGGATTTACCAAAGTCTTACGGGGCGGACTTGACTCCCACCACACGTTTCACGAACTTGGCGACTGTGCGAAGGTGCGTGCCAAGGCCTAGTCATGCGGCAGAGCGCTCATGCTGTTTGACTCAACAGTCTCGAGATGATACGATGCGACACCGCGATAGCTACCATACTGACTCAGAGTATGACCTCGCTGGAGGAGTTATCCTCCTTTGCGACTGCGTCCCTAAAGGGCGATTTCCACTTGTTTGAAGGCCTAACCAGCCACCTGACCCAACTCTCTTTCACTTGGAACTGCGGTCGCTTCGAAGGAAACAACTGGGACGATTGGCTTAACGTCGTCCGGCACTCCAAAGACACGCTGCACACCCTGGAGTTGGATGACATGGACGATATTCCTCCCACTGCTCTCAAAAGTGCCTTTGAGCTGATCGCGCCCTCACTCCTTCGATTATTTTACGGCACCCGCTCCCCTGAACTCGCCTCGGTTCTACTGGCAGCGCTGCCAACGATGAAGAGCCTAATCTCCCTTCGCACTTCGCTGCCCGCCACGAGTGCCCTTGCGCTGGTCCCGCCCACCATTGTAGAGCTAGGCATGGCACATCAGAGTCGGTACTACGAAGAAATTCAAAGTGACGACGCTATCCTGCGAGCCACCCTAGCACGCTCCAAGGATCTTCCGAATTTGAAGGTCCTGTGGCTGCCAGGAACGCGAATGTTCTTCTTTGGCGGCGAAGAGGCGGAAAGACATAGGCAGCTGGAGAAAACCAAGGAACAGGCCTTGACCGAAGGCATGACCTGGACGCTTCTGACGGGCCGCATGGGCTTGCTTCCGCGCTATGGCAGCGAAGAGGAAATGTGCGTCTTTCTTTGCAGAATGGAAATATCGACAGAAGCTGACTGGATTGAGCGCTTTTTTAGTCCCCACATCCCAAGTTTGCGACTCATCCCTGGTGTTTATGTGACGCGGATCAAGACTGGGACAGCCAAAGTCTTCGATCCCGTTGTATCTTCTAGGCTTTCACAGAAGTGATGCTGATTCAATAACCGATTTACCTGTGTTTAATCAAGATAAACAACAGGCTATCCATTTGGACAGCCTAGGAACAAAAAATCGAGGGGCATGTACACGATTGTATCTTATACTACGCATCATGAACGCAGAAATGGCCTGTGGCCTCACTTCTACACTCAACCTTGAAATTTCTGACCGGGTTATAGGCTTCGTACCATTTCTCCGCTATGAGTCAAAGGAGCATTTAATTGGAATGACAAAACGCTCACAGATCCATTAACCCTCTAGGACGTCTGAAAAATCTATCACAACTGGTCTCATCTCATCGGATCTGTTGAAGGCAACTTGGAAGTCACTGGATATCATCTTCCCTCGACATACCACAGGCACCCAGCATAGACGTTTTCGAGGCTGCACAAGCCAGATCCAACCGTCTTGCATGAAGTAATGATACTTTTGGTATGGGCCTTCAGTATGTGAGTGCGTGCCCAACACTTTTGACTTTACGATCCTACCTGAGACTGTGGCCCAAATGCGAGTGTCATTTCCTGTTGCCAGGTCAGGGTGTCTGGGCGAGAAAGGGATATATAGGGCAGGAGAACACTCTCTCCATGGGATGCTCTCCAACTTCTCGCCTGTGGCGGAACTCCATAATTCAAGGCGATGATCGGTTGACTCGTGGGCCTTTGTCCGCCCCGTATGGCAGATGATGTTCGTCCCATCGAGCGAAAACGAAAGACTGTGACAGTCTGCCCTCAGTTTCAGAGTCTTGATCTGCACCCCGCTGAAGATATCCCATAGTTTTATTTCTGCACCAGAACCCAATAGCTGAAAGCTCTCTCTTGAGATGGAAGAATGACCAGATGCAATGAGAGTGCAATCGGGTGAAAAAGCGAGTGACACAACTACCCCTTCGCGGGAGAGCTCTGAGAGTCCCATAGTCTTGAAATGCCTACCACTGATTGCATTCCACAGTCGAATGCTTCCATCTTCCGACCCGGACCCAATCCAGATGCTATTGGGTGAAAAAATCACTGGAATAAAACCATCGGCACGCGCCCGGCTATTCTCAAGCACCTTTACGATTGCCCCTGTAGCTACATCCCAAAGCCGAAGAAAGGATTTATATTCCGACGATGTAATTCTGCTTCCATCCGGAGATACATTGATCGTGGTAGATTTGGAATGTGCCTTGAGAATTTGCAGGTGCGCTCCACTATTTGCGTCCCATAACCAGATGTTTTCATCAGAGGCTGAGGTAGTTATGAGCACTGCACCCCTGGGTGAGAACGTCAATGTTGAATGCCACATCGGATGCTCATGAAAGGTCTGGGGCATTTTTTTCCTAGCATTCCTACGAATTGTAAACAAGCGAGCGATGTTCGGGAGGAGTGCAAGGGGATGATGAGCGTGTTCGGTTCCAATGCCGTGGTCAAGCGTCCACATCCGAACAGTGCCGTCGGTAGATGCAGACACAACGCGAGCACCATCGGGTGAGAACGCAACTGAATTCAAAAATGAGTGTGCGGTAAGGGTAGTCAGGAGTGCTCCATTAGATGCATTCCATATCTGTACGGTGGAGGCCCAGGCTGCGGAAACGATTCTTGTCCCATCGGGAGAAAATGCGACGGATTCTATTCGACCAGAACGTCCTTTCAATATCATTCTGGATTTCCCTTTGGTTGCATCCCAAATCCTGATCGTCTCGTCATAAGATCCAGAAGCAACGAGGGCGCCATCGGGGGAGACTGCTACTGATTTAACATGAGCTGCATGCCCGCGGAGCGTCTTGAGATGTGTCCAGCTAGAAGTGTCCCATATCTGAACGGCATGGTCTTGTTTAAGTTGATAGTTAGATCTGACGGCAGTAGTTTCAGTTTTTGACACAAACGAGACGACGATGGTTGACCCGTCGCGGAAAATTGCGATTGAAGAGGGTGCAAATCCAACAAAATCTCCAGGAGTTCTTGCAGGCGCACCACTGATGGCCTCCCATTGAGCAATTCCACGCCTAGACCCTGCTAATATAATGCTACCATCGTGAGTAAAAGCCACCTGATTCTCGTCGGCTGTAGGTTTTGGGGTAGCTTCAGCTTCCGGGGTGGCTTCAATTTCTAAAGTCATAGTATGCGCCCCGCTGGTTGCATTCCACTGTCTGACTTCTCCCATGAGCCCTATAGACACAATGGAGGTTCCGCTAGGCGAGATATCTACAGATTTCACGGCTCTCCTATGCCCTTGAAGGATATTCAACTGTGCCCCGGTGATAGAGTCCCACAACCGAATTGTTCCATCCTCGGATCCCGACAGCACTCTGCTGCCATCGGGAGAGAACAAAACCGAGTTTACCGGATAAGAATGTCCCTCCATGGTACACGAGCACGCGTCCCAATGCTGCTGACCCTGGAACACTTTGACTTTGGGCAAATGTGCAAAATAACGCGTCCTGAGGGAACTGTGCACCGGTGAAAACAAGAGTGCTGAGTCATACACATGAGCGCATGACGCGCTGATGACGGGGAAAAATGCACGGATGAAGCGTTCGCAGTCGTTCAGCAAGGTCCGGGCAGGGGATAGCTTATCGCTCCTCTTCTAATATGTCAATTTAGCGTCTGGAAATCATATAATGGAAGTGATTAGAGGCTCACTAATAACACTCTTTGTGCTTCTTCCAAGAGGATGAGCTGATTCCTTAGATCGCCCAAAAGACTGCAGGCTTCGACCCAAAATAATAGATACTGCGAACAGAAGATATCTAATAAAATGAGGACTTCATCGGAAAGGAATGCCGGCTTTAAGTGCGTAATCCAATGACGGCATGCGTATTGAAGTTCTGGAGATAGATGGTGTGAAACTCGAGCTGAAAGATCATGAACACCATGGTTGAGAGCCCCCGCGTCTGGCAGCTCGCAGATATTCCGCTTGAGGGCCTGCATAATATGCAAACAGGCTATTAAAAGAATGGAATGCTGTTCGCGAGGCTCGATGAGGAACGTAGAGCTCGAACAACGCTTGGAGTTCACGATGAAATCGAGGAATGATGGATGGAGTGCCCGAATAATACCCAGATCGTCTTCAGGCACCAAGATTATCGAGTGTAATCGGTGCAATGTCTGACGAATTGAATGTGCCTTAAACACATTACCGAGCGTTGCCTCGAGGAGATGTTGAATGCTGCGCAAAGAGAGAGGGTTTTGTAGTACTACGATAGTACCGACAACGATTCTCAGGCGCTCTGCCAACGTTGAAGAGATATTCGGGTGGGAATTTGTCAAGACCTGTAGGTATAACTGATCAAGATGATGTCGTGGATCGGGTAGTTCACCCTTTATTGGGCGTGCCAGCGTATTTGAGACGATGCTATCCAATTGATGGCGTGGATCGTCGTAGATCGGATCTTCAATGAACTTGATAGATGTTGCAGCGAAAATGAATAGCCCACATGAAAGCTCTGATAAAGTCTCTATCTGTGCGGTAGATGGCCACAATCCACGAATTTCGTATCGCTTCCTGACAAGCTCTAGCTGATATTTGAGGTGAGTCCTGATATCGGCCTCCACTACTGGACGCTCGATCTCGTGCAGTACGAGTCTGCGAGTCACCTCTCGCAAGTCGCTTTGCCCAAATGCAAGATTGATATTATGTTCGGGCCTGCTGGTCAGGAAGATCTTGAGCGGTGGAAGCTTCTCAGCGAAACGAGAAAGAGCTGCCAAGATAACAGAGATGGTACTGTTATCTTTGCATTCATCTAGTGCATCGATGATGACTATGCAACGAGAGTTCAACTCCGGTGCTTTGGAAAGTGGGTTAAGGATCAGCTCCTGGAGTTGATAGGCTACGTCCGCATGAGTGATTTCTGGGCGCTTCTTGACGATATCGGCGAGGTAGCGAGCGAACTGAGAATTAACATTATGCCGCGCAATTTGATATGCGATGCTAGGAAATATGAGTCTGTGGTCGCTACACGTAGCCTCGTCGCGCGAGCAGAAGAAGCTGGCTGCGAGAATTTCCCTCTGTGCGAATCTTTCTGCGACCGTGAAAGCGATGGTCGATTTTCCTGTGCCGGCCGAGCCATTGAGCCAGAAAATAGGAGGGCCTGTTTCTGTGATGTATCCTCAATTATCGATCGTATTGCATAACCAACTTGATTCAGAGAACCTACCAATCCAAGTATCAATTTTTTCGAGGACAGTCAGCCGTGTCCCGGCAGTGCACGCCGTATGCCCCCCACAGTTAAATCGAGCCTTGGGGGCGCAGTATAAATGAAAGTCTGGGGGAAGGGCGTGAGTACGTCCAGATGAGAGCTAACTTCATATCGTACCGAGGATATCAAGTGCCACTTCGTTGACAGTTATAAGCAGATTCTTTTTGCCTGAGCTGACACCAAAAGTACTCACGGTCTTTCTGCAACTGGTTCCTATAGTGAACATCACCCGTGACATTTATGACAGTCACGGTTCCGCCTGAAAGGCCATGCGTGCTAAATGTCTGCAATGTGCTCTCAGATGACCTCTATTTGTTTTGCATTTGGTCAAAGCAACGTACTGGTGTCAGTCTTGGCGAGTGTGATCGGACCTGGTTTTGAGCATTGTCACGGTGACTGGCCGACGGCAGCGCGTTTGATGTAGCGGACATAAGTCAATGTTTGACACGAATAGACCTTAGATGTGGTGGATGATGGCGAGATGGAAGGGCACCGATATCGGTGATATGCTGTGAGCGATTGTGAAACAACGTTACTGTAACAGCCCCAGTGGCCACGATAGGACCTAGTCCTGTGGTAAGCGCGCCCGTGCATCGAGAGGGTAAACTCTGTTTCGGATTCCGGAGGTCTGAATTTCTGCAAACTTTTTCTCCTCGCCGTTACTTCCACTCGATAGCAACTTTGTACTTGCAAAGTCGTTCGGAACGATTCAATAAAGCACTAACAGTTTTTTTGCTGTGCTCGGACGGTGTTTGACTGATATGACTGAGCGCGCGCGGGGATGTGAGCATTCGGATGGTAGCTACATAGCTTGAGGATACCTGGATAGCTCAGGAAAAAGGGCATGGACAGAGTATGATATGCCATTATATAGCAAAAAAAAATGAAGAGGATCTGCGACGTATACCGAGTGCAATGAGCAAAACGGCAATAGACATGTGATCGAGAATGGCAAGTGAGCGAGACGCGACTCGGACACGATCATACTTACAGCTACTAGTAAACGGATATCCGTAGACCGCGTTGGAGGGAAAATGAATACAGGGGAGCTCTGTTTGTTTATGATTGTGTGCGGAGCAGATCATTGTTCCAATGCAGATCTTGTCATCGCAACGACTCCTCCGAGTCCTGGATATTGCACTTGCTACCCTACTCTTTGCTCATTTCACCTTCTCTGTTATACGAGCGCAAACCTGTCCAGTGCAGCTTCCGTTTGGACAGAGAAAGACCGCGCTGAGCATCGGGATTTAAGTTTGTTGGGGCCAGCGATTGGTGGAACAACTACAGACAAACAAAGCTGGGCCTGTATCCGTTTTTGCTCCACGTGGTCTACGGATATCCATTTAGCTGGCGCAAAGCGACCGTGTACTATAGCCTACTATAGCTGCCAAGCTTGCAAGGGTGCTCATTTGATCATGACCTTGATTTGACGGCCCACGGGTCAGCCAACACTGGAGGCGCTGACGCATCCAGCCACGTGCGCGAGCTCGATGCCTCCGCAATCGGTCGCCGCCTCTGCTCAGCTGCTCTCTAGTAATTAGACCCCTCGCTAGCATACCGCTTGATCTCCGTACTGCAATGGCCAGCGAACAGGCCCATCAAGATATACTGTTCGAGAGGGCAGAAATCCACAAGTCCTGCAAATCATTCGAGACGGTGATAAACACTCTTAACGATTACTGCGAAGCTGCGGGTTGTGCACTGGTCTTGCAGAAGAAGTTGGCTAAGGCACTGCGTGAGACGGCTGGTCTGAAAGTTACAGGGACCATTGCTGGTGAGTGCGATTGAAGCATTATTGTGATACGGATGCTTATACCCGATAGCCAATGCGCTCATCGCAAGTGCAAACATATTCGATGTCATGGCGGACATCGACGCCAAGTTCAGCAAGATAGCAGACAAGGAATGCGATGCCATTAGCTCAGAGGTCAAAAAGTGGTTCAAGAAACTGGCCGTAAGCTACTAGCGCTGTCTGAGCATCATCTCGACTGACGTCGTTGATAACAAGAAAGAAGAGAAGGCGCACGACGAGAAGATTAGTAATGCCAACACACGCATAAAGCAGGCTGGTGAGCGGCGTTATCCTAGAGCATATCTTCATAATAACTTGCTTGTATAGGACAGACCTACGAGCGCAAGACCAAGAGGAATGCTCGGGACGTCAGCGACGAACATGCTCGTTATATCAATCTCATCAGCACACTTGGTCCGGAGATATCAGCTGAGAAATAGTGCGCCTTGTCTGTCGATTTCCTGACCGCCTCGCTTATACGGTTTGCAGCAATCACGCGCTGTCAGTGTCCAAAAAGCACACAGTCGCAAACCATGGTGTTGCTGCCTGCCTGTCGCGCATAGCAGACGCTGAGTGGACTCGCTCTTGCGAACATGTAAGGCGCTTCTCCCCTGTCGTCGGCCAACTCAGCGAATGGCGCATGTACTGCGAAGGCGGCTGGGATGGCCCTGTCCCGCGCGATTTACCAGATTTAGGAGCACCCGTAGATAGTCGAGACTTTGAAGCAGTCACTCCAGAATTCCAGCCGCAAAGACCTATCGCGTTCGCCGCCGAGGCCCGCGATAGGAACGATTCGCTCGAGAACCTAGCACTGAGAATGCCCACAAAGCCTACTGCAGAACCATTCATATCCCGCAAACCGTCCTTCACTGCATCATCATCGGGTCACTCTCCAAACCCTCCACCGACGACGCTTGAGCCGCCACGGCCAGCATTCGCAAGTAACGAGAAGTGGGCGGACACAGTGGGCTCCGTAACATCTCTATCATCATTTCCATCACCTCCATCCTATGTGCCAACTCCACCAGAGCAGGAGGCATCTGAGACCACGCAGCCCCTGCCTTTGCTTGCGCAACCGTACCAACAAGTTTCACCCAGTTCGTCGCAACAGGCCTCCGCGAGCTCGTCTCGTCTGCCCCCTTTGTCGGAATCTCCCCAGCCAATGCAACCAGAGCGGCTGCCAGATGAAAATGCAGTCCTGAGGGGAGAGTCGAGGTCTCCTGCATCACCCATGGCCGCAGCCGTGAGCCAGGAAACTATTCAAGCCACTACTGGACACGGAGGATCATCGAACGACCTGCGATCGCCCAGCCGTGTGCCGGTTAGACATCAGGAGGAGAGCCCTGCTACTGTGGGACACGGAGAGTCTGCAGATCGCAGCACCCAATCAATCGACAACGGCGTTTCGCAAAGGGCCCTGCCACAGATGGATCCCAGGGCATCTCCAACACGTACCCGTCGTCCGTCCTTGGATGCGTTCAAAGGACCATCCGGGGACTCTGGCCAAGATTCACCCATCAACAATAAACAGCGCGGAGACTACTTCGCAACTGAGTTTGGACTGAGTAGACCTGCCAGATTGGCGCAGCCCGCCAATGAGTCTCAATCACCAAAGAGGATGGAGAGGAATGCGTCGACGACGAGTTCGGGTAGTGTCGTTGCTGCTATTCGCAGCAAGTATATATCACAAGTGAGTGCATATGTTACACCTTCGCAAGATGAAGGATCTAATGGCACGGTTGAATAGGTTGGACCCTCCTCGCCGCCTCCGAAAGATGTGCCTCGCCTTCCACTCAGTGTTAATAACCTTGCTGCTCGTTATCAGCCCGCAGAAGGACCCATTTCTCCTCGGCGACGCGCAGTGTCGCCTACCGAAGAGCGCTCGCCACGGACACTGGAGGTACACTCACCTCGCCCAAGCCCTTATCGAGAGATGAGTCCCGATGGAAAACCTGTCCGCTTCCCTTCTCCTTCGACTGAAGCCAACATGGAAGAGCTCACGCGTCTAAGGGGGCTTCGGGAGCAAGCCGAACAGGAGAAGAAGGCCAGCGAACAG
>JACXVL010000879.1:2757-14306 GCA_014898675.1 Athelia sp. TMB | reverse complement strand
ACCCACGGGTGGGTATCAACGGACACCCATTCTTGCCGGATAATACCCACCGGGGTACCCACTGGTACCAGCACATTGATACCGACGGATACCCCCCGGATGCCGATTGGTACCGGCGAAGCCCAGCGCGGGCGCGGCGCGGTGGCCCGGGGCCGAGCGATCGATCGAGGGCGGTGATGTCACCGGTTTCTGGTATCAGTTGGTATCAGTCGGTATCAACGGGAGAGATGATCATTACCGGTCCCCAATGGTGTCAGCCGCGAGCGCGTCCTGCCCATCGCCGCCCTGCCCTGTCCCCACCGCCGCTCTGCCCTGCCCCGTCCTGCCCTGCCCCGTCCTGCCCTGCCCCGTCCTGCCCTGCGCCACCCGCGCTAGGGAGTGCTATAGGCGCCAAAATCCTGACCTACGCCAACCTACGAGTCCTCATAACCTAACCTAATCAATTCCGGTACGAAAGCTCGTGGGGGGTAACACCTGAAAAGGCATCCCCCGGGCCGGTAGTTAAAGGAAGCGATGTCGAAACGTCGGTAAGTTTTCTGATGCCCGCCTCCGTTCCTGTTTCTGTTGAACATAATATTTCGTAAGTACATCGGTTGTCTGCCCTTCACACAGACGGTATTAACCAGAGTTATCCAGATCCGGACCTACCCTAACCCTAAACCTAACCCTAACCGTAAGTACCACATAAGTTAATCCTTATAGACAAGCTGATTGATGTCCCCTTAGCTAACCCTAACCACTAACCCTAATCCTAACCCTAACCGCTAACCCCGGGCCTGGCGGCCCGGCTCAGGTCTAGGTCGGGTCCATTACGTAACTGTTCTGGACCCGGAGTTTTATTTATCCGGTTATCACATGCTAATGACATCATGCCGGCCTTCGGCCGGCTTGCTTACAGATCGCAGCACGTCAAAATTGCGCAATCGCCTCTGTCAGCAATCACAAGACCCCTCCAACAGTTTAACAGCTTTCCGAGTGAGTTCCGCTTGTTCCGAATTATTATTAACCAAGGATTGGCCGCCCTAAGCGGCCCTTTACTAAGCAGGCCTGATGAGTATTTATACGAAATGTCGGGGGGGCTGATTCCCCATCGCCCCACATAGCCCGCTTTCCTTTACTTACTCTCAACAGGAGTCGAATTCCCCATACCACCCTAACCCTAACCCTAACCGTGAGTACATTTTAGTTTAATCACTATGAAATAGAGTATTGATAAAACATATTTAGCTAACCCTAACCCCTAACCCTAAACCTAACCCTAACCGATGACGCAAGGCTCTCGGCTATATTACGTAAGGCCGGCCCGGCTGTCTTAACCGACGTCGGGCCGGAGGCGGTTCATCTTAAACCCGGCGGATCTCCGTCGGGTCTTTAACGGATCATTTGCTAATGTTTTATTCTTGTATTTTGACAGGACCATACGCTACACGACTGCGCAATCGCACCATTCCGCCATTCCACACAGTCCCAAGCACGCAATACAGCACTGCGCATTACCAAGAACAATGTAAGCCGCAGTTCCGGAGCACTTCCGCTAAGCAATCTATTTTCAACTCGGAGTTTCGTCGTTATCACACCATACTAACGACACACTTACTAAGCAGGCCTGATGAGTATAACAATACGAAAAGTCGGGGGGGGTGTACCCACATCCCCACTTTGCCCGCTTCGTCCCAAGCTCACCAGAGGTCAAGAAAATCCCCATTCCACCCTAACCCTAACCTAAGTCCCGCCGGCGGCAGGGTGTGTCGACCGATGCCGGCGATCGCATGACGTCACCGAGGCGCAGATCGCACTGTGTCTGCTCAGACCGACACAATTCCCGCCCGCGGGCTGGCGTGTCCATAATTTGGCGTGTTTGGGCACGGGAATGGTGATAGCCATATCAGGAGAATCTCCCGCTCTTCAACTCGTTACTGGTGAAATTGGAGGTATCAGCCGACATTCAACCCTTGCTTCTCATTGTCCATGGAATTAGCGTTGTTTGAGGTCTACGATAACGTGGCGGCGACGTCAGCGCGGGTGGAATAGGTGGACCTCATAATTTCAGCCAAAAGTTGATATGGACACTCAATCCGCATCGAAATGAGCTCGACGGATCCGTATGTACATCGCGATTGCACACAAGGTCGATAAAATATGTAGCGGCTTGAAACACCCAACATTAATGCCCGGGCCAGTACTGCCAATGAACACGGCTCCGCGAAGCCGGGCGTTGAGTTTGGGCCTCCATTGCAAGGTTCTGAGGACCCGCATCTCCATGGGCTAGATCTCCGCGACCTCGGCTAAGAGCGTGCAAGACAGCGCCTTGAGGATGTGCTGCATGTACGGGCGGCGGTGCCAGCCACAGAGCGCGGAGAGGAGCGTGTTGAAGGTAAAGAGCGGGCCCCGCTCGCCAGCGGGGACGATGTGCGTGGGATCCGGAGAGGGCCCGACGAAGAGTGCGGGTCCGAGTCGCATGGCGGAGCTCATTGCTGTGGAAAGATTATTAGAGGATGGAGCTGCTTGAGGAGAGGAAACGTACCTCGGATATAGAAATTGGCTGGGGTGAGGTCCGCCATTATATACTCACCGATACATGTTCTCACTCGGATCATTCTCATCCACCAGCACAAACCCCTCCTCGCGACGCGCCTGCGCCCTCGCGTCCTGCAGCTGCGCATCGCTGCAGTTGGCCCACGTTCACGCCATATCAAATCGCTCATCTACGCCGCAGCTCATTGCCGAAGTAGCGCGGGTCGACGCACCACTCCGGGGAGGGCCGAGATATGCGTTGGCGGCGGGTGCAGGCTTGGGAAAGATCACACAGTCAAGTTACGACCGCTGTCGTTTGCGGGTGAGACGAGCAGGTCTAGTTCGGAATCGGCCTATGTAAGAGTGTACATGCTGGTGGTGAAGATGCTGGCAGCGGAATGCACGGGCACGACAGCGACCAAGACAACGACAAGCAGCACCGGTTAGCGCAGCAGGTTGACCCTATAGTGTAGCGACAGCATTGGGCATCAAATGCATCACAGAGGGAGAAATGGAGGAGGGCACCCGACCAGATAAATAGCAGGGGCCCCGCGAACGTGAAAGCACAAGCCAGGCCTGCCAAGGACGCCGCACGCGACAATACGCACAAAACGTCACTGCCAAGCATTTTTGTCTATATCCGGTCGCTGCGCTTCGCTCTCCTTTAGAGCGCGTCCTCTTCCTGAACAATATCATCTTCTGCGCCGCGGACATTCTCGAGGTGAGTGCGCACCCAATCACACCTCGATCACTACCTAAAACGTCAGCAGATCCTCTACGAGCATGACGCGCAGCACGCCGACATGCGCGCTCGACTGGGGCAGCCGCGTCGTGTACGACCGCTGGGTCCTGCGCACCATGAGCGGAACGACGCGAGCGCGGTGACAGAGCGCCAGAGCGAGTGTTTTTTGGTCCCGGTGGGCCTGTGGAAGCGCGGGATGAGGCGGGTGATGGTCGTGCCCAGGGCGAGGTGTGCTATCTGTTCAGTCTTTTGTTCTTTTGCTTTCGATCTCTTGTCTGCATCCCCGTCTTCTTCTGCGACCTCCTTGTGCTTCGCGCATTAACCAGCCTCAACGCATACGCCCCTTGCCCCTCCTCCCTTCCCACTTTCACGGTCTTTCTGGATACGCCGTTCCCGCATGCACCGCGCTAACCGCCTGGACTACAGCGTCACCTACTCCGGCGACGACTATGCCGAAGTGCGCCAAGATGGCGGGCGCCTCCCTGGCACCGCGCGCTCCCCGCGCCCGGCGAGGACACGCAGATCCAGTGGGCGCGCGCGCCGCCCGCGCAGGTGGCGTACCACGACTACGCGTGGTGGCATGCGCCCGAGGTGCGTGTTTGCTGTTTCGATGTGCGGTCTGTTCTGATTGCGCGGCGAGCAGAGATGGGGCGCGTGGGATGAGGCGTAGGGGTCGGAGTGGATTTGTTGGTACACCCTTTATCTATTTTGATTATTTTGGAGTGTAGTTCTAATGTTACGAGGTACGCTTTTCCCTTTCCGTCATTCTTAATGACTGCAATCCTGCTGAAGGATTACATGTGCACGAATGTCTAACGCAAACCATAGAGGTCTGTCCTCGTGCTTTTGCGTTTGCGTGCTTGATGCTAACTTTATTTGCGAAGTTATCTAGTCTACAGCATACGCGGCCCTCTGTAATATCACTATCTTGATCTTGGGCGTAATGCTGTATTTCGTTGTGATCCTATCTTCTGACTGCACGCGATCATATTTCAGGCCTCCGCCGTTGCCATTGTCAGAAATACCGCTGCAGCTGCTTGTCTGCAGCTCCGAAGCCTTCTCCTCGCGCATCCTCATTATCATAACCCGTTTCTCACGCCGATTTTTGCTTTAAAAACTTGAAACCCTCTGCGTCCGCCCATGTACTCAGAGGGGGGGAGCTCGGGAATGATGCGCGCAATGTGGTGATTGTTGGGACGCGAGAAACACTGCCAAAAGCCACGTATTCACGCTCAGGGAGACGCACACGATACAAGCGCTCTGGGTTGCTTAAGTTCGGTGCGCGTGTATCCTCCATTTCCTTCATTATTCCCTTCATCTCCACTTTTCGCCCGACTTTCTAGACTTTTTTCGGTGCTGACGCCAAACTTCCACTTCGCTGTTAATTCATGCCTATCTATTGCCTTTCCTTCTCGCTGCTGATGGATCTCCTATAGGCAAACCAAGATCACCACAGTTTGACCTCTATCGCTGTATCTCGTACGCGGTTCATCTATAAGATATGTCGTCTTTTTCCAGCTGCGCCAAGGGAAACCGGAGCTGCGGTTCTGAGAGGTACCTTTTAGAACTTCATGGCTCTTCTAGGTGACGCGGAGGCCTGAGCTCTCACACGCAGGCCGCGTTCGATTGGGCACGAATGCGCGACATTTGGCGATAGGAAGCAGTCGCATCGACGCGACGCCGAGACGCGACAACGAGACCGAGACGCGAAGCCAAGATGCGGCAGTAAAACGCGAGAGGCAGCCGCGCGAGGTTGTTGCGGGAGATAGAGGCATGGGTCTTGGTTGGTGGGAATGAGAAGCGCAGCGGGCGCGGACTCGTATTCGGGCGGGCGTGAAAAAGACGGAGACGGGAGACGCGCGGCGAGATACAAGGCATGGGGGCCTTGACAGAGGCGCAAGATACAAGGGCATGGCCGCATCGCATGCAGGTACACAGAAGAGCAGATTGCAGGCCCTCGCGAGGTCATAGTCCTTTAGGAAGCCCAAAATCTCCGCCTGCCTCGAAGCGTTTGTTCTTTGCCGAAAGAAATACGAAAGGCCAGCTGACATTACTTTCTTGCTGTGTAGTCCGTCTCGAGCATCTGAATAGCAGATTTTGCCATGGCGTAGATTGCTATTCCATCGCCGGTGAAATTTAGGCAGTGGCAGACATTGTCATCGACTCGCAGTTTTTGATGCACGCGACATGAGCGTAAGACCAGGGTGAGGCCTCTGCCAATTGAAATCGCCTGGTGCGACTATTTAACTCAGCCGCAGAACAACAAAGCGATTGACATATGCTTGACAGTGAAGCATGGCTGCGAGTGCCGCCCGGCAACACGTTTATTGGGGCATCAATGTCACGTCAAGCTTGGGAATGAAATTTATAATCGGGTCGCTTGTGATTCCACATCCTACCTGCACATCTACTCGCACCTCTCACTTTTCCAATCCCTTTCAGAATGGAATTCTTCAAATCTACCCTTATTGCTGCTCTAGCCTTCGTCGCCTTTACAGCTGCTTCCCCCAGTGCCCTCGAGACGCGAGCCGGGTGCAAGGAGACATTGGAGCCTTGCTCGGTCAACTTCGAATGCTGCAGCAACAAATGTGTTCAGGGTGTAAGTGTATTCATATTTCGTTTGCGAGCTATTTAGTTACATCTGATTTTGCCAGCGCTGCGTGTAATCGACGGTAGCATGAACTTGGCCGAAAGGTTGGCTGAGGGTAGATAGCTGAAGGGCGGCAACCGAACGCGCGTTGTTGTGGGGGGTGCTGAGAGTGCGGAGCATGTCGAGGGGATAGCCTCTGGACGCAGCGCGAGTAACCGCAAAGCGGAGTGGCCTCTGCACCAGTTGATAAGAACTGAAACATTCTAAAATAAGCATATGCACCTGTATTCACCCGTCCCAACTCACCTTCCGCTTACCTCCGAGCAGTCGTAGCCTGGCGATGCCGAGGTCAAGGGCGACGTGCGCGATGGGCGTCTAACGCCTACACCTTTTTGACCAGCTACCCGTGTTAGCGGGAGGTAGCGGAACGTCGAAGCTGCACCTCCGCGCGATCTGAAAGCTCGTGGGGTAGGCTGCTCGCAGTTTTGGTGAGGACGGTGACGGGAGTGCGGGTTGCGCGGCTGCCGACACGAACAGGGTTCTTGGCGTTTGCGGCCGCGGCGCGTGTACCACAGCGCACACCTTTACGTGCTGTACGCAGGAGCGGTGAGACGAGAACGCTTATCATCGCCGTTGCCTGCGTAGATGTTGGTAGAGGATGGGCGTGAGGTTGCGGCGCTGGGCTGCAGGTGCGCCACCGTCCGAGGCTCTGTATTTCATAGAAGTTAGTAGAATGATATTAATGCATTTACTTTCCTTTAGATGATCCTCTATCTCCCACGTTCCTCGCGTTATGGAGGCCGCCGCCGTCGATGTGCTTGATTGCACCGGCCAAGTGCTCGCCCGATACCAGCATAGAGCCTTTGCCGCAAGTTGTATGAGCGCCATCTGCAGAGCACGAGGCGGGAGAGCAGGATGGGAGACACATGAGACAGAGGAGAGGAATTTGGAGGGGACGCAAGAGAGAGGCGGGAGAAGGAACACGTCAGAGTGGATACGATTAATTATGATGTATTGCGCGAAACATTGCGCGAGATGTGATTTTACCAGCGGGTGTGTACAGTGCCATGATATCTGAGATATTGTCAGCATCGCAGGCGCAAACACGAGGGAAAGAAATATGAGCCACAGTTTCGTACAGTGCAGCCATTTTGTGCTCATCTCATGCACCCTATCTCTGCCATTCCTATACAGGTTCTGCATCTAGGCGCAAGTCTCATCCCTACCTCGACTCCAACACCCTTCCACACATTATCATCTTAGCGCAGCTCAGTTCTACGCATTCAAAAGCAAAGTGCGATTCAGTGGCGAGAGGCTGGTTGGGAAGGACAGCAATGTTGGGATGCGAGAAAAAATCCAAGAACGATTCAGATTGCCATTTCGCGGACGCGATCGGGCCCAAAATAGCAATATGTGCATCTCACCGTGACAACCGTGCACCCAACAAGAACTCCTTCGTCCGTCAACAGTTCCGACAAGGACACCAATGTTGCCCGCAAGATATATCTCTAGAGTGGTTTTGACGATACTGAGTAACGAGTACTGTGGTCTTCCGCTGGCCGGCAACATTGCGCCTGGATCGATGACGCCCCGCTCAACTTTCCCTACTAACCACTGCCTACCTGGCAAGAAGCAATAGAGTTACGCAAATGAACAATTACCGTGCCGAAGCCTTTGTTGTGCGAGGAGTATAGTTATTCATCGAGGATTATCAGGTCTGCCGCTACTAGCTCATTATCATTGACGATTCAGTGCGTCCTTTCTCTTCAAACGACGAGGAGCAGTGTTGACACAATTCCAGTCGGACATTGTCTAGGGCCATAAACACCTCGCCTACCTCTAGTACAGCGTCCGTCCATTTCCCCTTAGCTCTCCTGCGTGGGGAGTATGCCTGGCACAATCCGACGACAGCAGGCAGGAACAGTGCCAGCTGTTCGAGCCCTTCCTACATGGGCTGATTATCGACGTCGTGCGAGCTCGAGGTCGACGGGATGGACACACTGGTCCGAGGATGCGAAGGTGACAAGGATTTACGCTAATGATTCTTGTACGTGTGTGGAAGGTTCGGCTTCTCTCCACTGACTGCTATAGCCCATGAATGCTGATGCCTCCTGCAATGCAGATGCGAGTTATCATGCGCGATTTCTATATGATGATGATAATGTTTGTGATTTGGGCTGCGGACGCCGTGCTCGTTCAGACTGCTCTCACTGTATGTAGTTTCTTTTTCTTTGTTTTTGATCGCGATGCTGATAGTGATTAGGCGTATACCCCATGGTCCACGTCCCTTCGCGTAAGGATAACTCAGTGTGCTCGATATTCAGTTGGCGTAACTGGAACTACAAGAATCTACTAAGGCCTATTCACAATTGTCAATATGTATCAGAAGTCGGTTAATCGTGTGTCACTACTCTATAATGCAATCCGAATATTTTCTATCACGCAAAGCAAATAGAAAACTGAATGGGTGTCACGGGCGCCTGCACTGATCACTGCCGCTATGTCCCGACAAATGAACGATACCGAGACGACACAGCACTCCAGAATGCCGTACGTTCAGCCATCTGGAAGAGCAGGAAAAGGAAGATAGCGGTTTTGAACTTTTCTCCACTGCTTCTGCGCGCTTTCTGAATGGCACACTTCCATCCTCTCGTTTGGGGCGTGACTTCATCCCTGTAGCTGCCCGCCGAGTCAGCTAAATATTTCCCAACTCTCGAGATCGCGCCAGCTGCGTGCGTACGCGTAACAACTGAGCGACAGCTGGAAAATGGGGACGTGCTCGCCAAGGTGCCACATGAGCGTCGCGAGGCGATTGGTTTCAATGCTGGCGAGAACTGGTTGAAGGTCGGATCGCGGCCCCACTGTAGGACATGTAGTCTGAGTTGCACGTGGGTTGCCATAGATGCAGGGAGGTGTATGTTGAAGATTCGAACCAGATCGGCGTTGTATAAGCGAAAAGTATGGGACGTAACGACGGATGAAGGAAGGTGTTGGGTGAGAGGAATACTAAAGATCTTTCTATCCTGGAGTTTAAGATCGTCAATGGTTGGAATAACAGCTCCCCAGTACCGCTCGACGAAGAAAGCGAATCCACTGACTCGGAGGAGTTCTCGATACCCAAGCCCGGGCACGGGTCGATCATTTCTATATGCCTTCCCCGTCGTATGGCTCGTGGCCCACTCCTGCAGATAACTCGATGGGATGGATTTGCCTGCGGGAATATAGGGGGGTCGCTTCTCCATAACTGGCACATGGCGCTGGTGCTAAGGGTCGGCGCGAGCTTGTTTGCTGATGAGTGTGCACACCATGTTGAGTAGTTGGCAATGGAGCGCAAATGTAAGTTAATGTAATATTGAGCTCACCCGCAACGAGAACACGCACTGCTGCCTCACACAGCACGGTCATTTAGTCGTACTTGTGCGGCTGAGGCCCCTCTGAGGTTGTCTCGCGTTCCGCGTGCCTTGCCCACGGGGCCTTTGCCTCTAGGTGTCGGCTGTTGCACCGAGGCCAGCAGAGGTGTGTATGTCGTTTGCATGTCAGCCAGAAGTAAGACGATTGTGTAGGGACTGCATGTGACGAGACTCACCCGTGTGCCTAGTTACTGCCGTCCTAGGGGAAAATCTAGCCCTGCGCCTGCACTATAAGCCTGCATACAACACTATGTCCGCACCCATCCACGCGTACGTCGCTCACCACTTCTCCCGTAGTGCCCGCGCAAGAGCCATTGATTGCACAGTCGGTGAGCTCGGGTCTGTCCACCGCGATCATGCCTTGAGCACTTGTTCAACCCGAAATGTGCCTGCCATCGGCCCGCTCATGTCTTCAAGCGCGGACCGTCTTGTGCGATTGAGGGAGAGGGTGACGCGTAGACGCCAGATAGCTGTGTGAAAACATGAGTAATTATGAAAGGCAAAAGGAAAGTGTGGAGCATACTAAGTCGGTTGTTGCTGTACATCTGCATTCTCGTTTCTAATCCAGAGAACCTCTGCTTCGGTTCTACGCCGCGCGGGTGCCATACGGAAACCCTAGGTCAGCTCGTCTACGTTCTTCACCTGCAACATAAGCATTGTCGTCTCAATTACGCCGTGTGCACCCTCAATGAGCTTCTTGTCGTCTGGGAGAGGACAGGAGAGGACCTGAATGTCGATGGGCCAAGTTGGTCGCGACATACCGCAAGGTCTCGTCGATCTGGGCGCAACATTAGAGGGTATTGATGGAAGACCCCGGCAGTGCTATTGAATCAAATCTTGGGATAGTGGTTGGCATCCCTGTCGATTTTGGTAGTATGATCGTGAGGTAGATAGCGAATAGAGTTGGGCGCACGTCCCGTCGCCGCTTTTAGCCCCGATCGCGTCCGCAAATAGCCAGGAAAAGAGTGCAAGAGATTACTTAAGCAAGCGTTGGAGGCACAGAACATTCTGCTTGGAGAGAGAACATCCTCTGCGTGGAGTTATCGAATGCTAGTCCGAATCGAGTGTACAGCAGCGAATAAGTCAGTTGCGGAAACTTCCACTGGGAAGTGCAACTTGTGGCGGGCCGCCTGCAACAAGATGTAAATAGGGGCAAATATAACCGAAATTGGCGGCCTGCAGTGCACTGGCAACGCACGTTGGCAGCTCGTTGCACAACTTGTGCTCTTCATTGCCGGCGATGGAAGAACCCACAGCAATATTTACCTCCTACGAGAACGAGTTCGCACAGCTCATCGACAGTGTCAAGCAAGCTCTTGAACAGGATGGCTCTGGTACGAATGGTGGTGGGTCGACGTAATTCCGGATTATCAAGAACGCGTTCTCATTACCCCGTGTTTGCAGCTGAGGCCAAGAAGGCAGCACTACGTCGCGTAGAGATAAGTCTCGATGAAGCAGATGATCTTGTAAGTCCGGTATATTGCGGTCTTTGTACCCGCACTAAGCGATATGAGCAGCTATCACAAATGCAAATTGAAATCCAAGGCATCCCTACTTCGATTCGGGGAACCTATAGTTCGCGCCTCAAACGCGCGCAGACGGACCTCGCGAGATACAAGAAGCTTTCCCGAGAAGCGCATGCCGCGACCCGCAACTCTACAAGCGGCGGAGGTTGGCTAAGGGGATTGGGAGGTCGAGGCAAAGCGGACCCGGCCGATGATGCGGAGCGCGGTGAGAGGGACAGGTTACTGGTCGGAACCGAGATTCTGGACGATGGAACTAGGCGAGTCTCTTTTCCTACCGCACTTCACGAAAATCATGTTCCACCAATGATACGCGTCCAAACCTGCGGCTTCGGCATGCCTTACCTTTGTTTTAAATTCCTCTTCATTTTGAATCTGGCTAATAGCCCATTATTTAGGCGACTCCAATCAAGCACCCGGCTGGCTCTTGAGACAGAAGACCAAGGCGCGCAAATCTTGGCCTCGTTACAGAGGCAGAGGGAGCAGATACAGGGCGCTAGCGACACGGTACGTCCGAACACCATATTGAATCTTTTGCTTAGTTGCTCGACTGCACCACCGCGGTGCTGTCAAAACGATGTGTTTGCTATCTTCACGCTGCTACACCTGCCGGAACGGAGGGCTCTCCTTCACTGCTATGTTTATCTGCTATCTATCCACCCATGCAACGCTAACTTTGTCCTTTCGTCGGCAGCTCCAAACTGCTGATCATTCTATAGATCGTGCGTCCGGAACATTGAAGAAGATGATACGACAGTATGTATCCTCTA
>JACXVL010000878.1:0-14370 GCA_014898675.1 Athelia sp. TMB | reverse complement strand
AACTAGCCTGTTCTGGTTAGTTAAACCTCCTGATTCGCACATTCTACACCCCCGAACCGATTAGGTGATTCCGGTCTAACGACTGACCCGATACCCTAAGGTTTAAATCAATAAACCAAGCTCACATCTGGTGACCACCGCAGGGGGGTTACTTTGATAAATCTGATTTTCAATTTGAATTTGTTTGACACAACTTCAACCATTCAGTTAACCGATCTCGAAACCCAGCAGTTGGGTAACATCCACCAAGAAGAAGAACCTTTTATAGTAAGACAGCTTCCCGAAATGGCAAACCCTGTGCCACATGTAGGTTCAGTCCTATCTATGCCCCTCCAATATTCGAAACACGCTCCAGAAAAATTCTCTGGGAGCTATTCCAAAGTCAGAGGATTTATTGAACACTATGAGCTCCTGTTGCAGCAGCATAATGTGACAGAAGATGAGCACAAGTGTGAATTAATTCTCAGATATTGCTCTAGAAAAGTCAAAGATTTTATTCAAGTGCTATCTAGCTACATTGCCAAGAATTGGGCTAATCTGAAGAATGACTTGATGAAATATTATGATGCAGATCTAGATACAAAGAGATACAAAGAGCATGATTTAACTAAGCTAGTTAAAGCCTGCAGAGAGAGAAGAATCAAAAATCTCTCAGATTGGAATGAATATGCAAGAAAATTCATACCTATTGCAGGCTGGCTAAAGAAGAAAGGTAAAATCAGTGCAGAAGAATATGCGACATATTACTGGAATGGAATACCTCGAACTTTTCGACACAAGCTAGAGAATCGTTTATTAGTGCGCGAACCTACGCGCAGTCTCGAGGAACCATTTTCAGTCGACGAAATTAACGCTGGAGCGGAGGCGTTGCTCCAGCGCCACAGATTCGACGCGGCGTACGATAATTCCGATTCGGAGAGCGATGAAGACGAAAGCGACGAGGAATCAGACAGCGAGTCTGATAGCGAAGACGAAGTGCGCCGCGTGAAGCGCCAGTACAAAAAGAAGGTGAGATTTTCGCGCAAAGCGCGCGAACGAGAGAGCGTGTCGCAGTCGGAAGACGAGGAGAGTTCCGACGAAGACAAGGAACTCAGGAGTAAGCCAGGTAAGTCTAGCAAATACGCAGCCAAAAGTAGTCAGAAAAAGGCCCAGAAGACAAGCTCCAGAAGAGAGAGAGACCCTGAAATGGATGCATTAATCAAAGAATTGAATTCAATGTCAATTAATGATCCAGGATATGCGTCATTAGTTTTCAAAGCTGCAAGAAAAGACCCAGACATCATGCGCTACGTTAGAGAGCCAGTTTTCTTGAGTAATTCAGCGACCCCAACTATGCAGCAATTTCCACGCGTAAGTCAGACGACGTACGCGCAGAGACCCGCGCAGTCAGCGCCGCCGAGCCAGTCTATGGGGAGATACACGCCGCAGCCGCCTCCATTTCAGAACCCAGAGCCGCGTACGTCAGCGTGCTATGGATGCGGAAAGGAAGGCCACCCAATGGCGCGATGCCCTGAGATAGCCGCGATGCTCCAAAGCGGCGCAGTTAAGCGCGACGAAGACGGCAGGATGCGATTTGGAGATGGATTGCCAATCCGAAGGCTGTATGGCGAACCCTTCGTCGAAGCAGTTCGACGAGAGCAGGCCGCACGACGCTCGAACCAGCAATCCGCTAGCCACCTAGTGCAAGCAATGGAGTCGGAAGAATTCGATTGGGGCGAAAAAGACGAGTGTGACGACGAGGATGACGAAGAGGAAGACGAGTCGCTCTATTGTCAAGCGGAGCGTGAACTAAGCGAAGCCGATTGGAGCATGGCGGGGTACGAGAGCGACACGGACGAAATGGAGTGGAGTAGCGACGAGGGTGGAGTGGCGATGTGGACAAAGCGCAATCAGAGCGGCCCAGAATCTGAGCGCGCATTTCCAGTAACGCGCTCAGAAAGCAAGGCCAATGCGAGGAGGAAGGAAGTCATGGACGGGGTATACATGCCCCCGCGCAGAACTTCCGGCCCCAACACAGGCCGCGGAAAGGAAAATCAAGTCCCAGAGAAGAAAGACTCACCTGCTATACCGAGACGCGCACCAATCCTCCAGCCCAACGTTCCAATTCCAATTCCCCCTAATACCTTCCCGCAATCTCGTGCTCCACCGCAGACAGTTCCCAGACAAGCCCCTAAGCCAGCAGAAGAAATTCCAGAGCAGAGACCAGCTATACAAAAGCCCAGGTATGACGGAGGGAGAGAAGACGCGATAATGGAAGACGTGAGCAATGGAAAGGAGAGAAGAGAGCATAGAACAGCCACAGGACCCAAACAAGGAAAGTCGATCGCGAAAGAAGTCAATCTGCCGCCGGCAGAAGAGAAGCGCGTACCGCGTCACTCGGACATTTCGGCGAACGTTAAACCCGCCGACCTTCTCGATCAAATCTTGAATACGCGCCTGGATGTTGGAGTTGGCGAAATACTTGGAGTCTCGCGTGAATTATCGAACCTGCTGCATGAAAGACTCAGAGTTAAGGCTCAAAGATTGTCCTCGCACATTTTACCACCTCAAATTTCAGCCTATACGCTACCAGAACCATATGAAAGAATCAGAGAGTTAATTCGGGCTCGTCAGCCGGTACCACCGCCTTCTAATAATGGTAATCACCTAATTCAAATCGAAATGCAATGTGGCGGTAGAGATCTTTCTGCTATAATCGACACAGGGTCACAAGTGAATATAATTAGCCACGAACTCTGCTCTAAGAAGATCAAAAGACCCATAGATTTTAGAAAGTCAATGCGAATCTATGATGCTAATGGAAATCAAGGCTTACTTTCAGGACTAATAAGAAATGTGCTTCTATCTTGCGGAGATGTCAAAACCATGGCTAACTTATGGGTCAGTAAAAACGCACCTTTTGGTTTGTTACTTGGAAGACCCTGGCAGCGAAATAATCTAATCACGATCGATGAGAGAAGAAGTGGCACGTACCTAGTTTTCAAAGACTCGATAACTAATGAGCCGCGCAGGGAACTGCTAGTCGGCGCGTCGAACGAGAATAGCCAGACACCAGAATGGAGGAGTGCGGGTACTGAATCGGCGCCGACGTTATTTGTAGGAGGAGGAATGGAGGTCGAAGATGAAGGAAGCGAGTGGGAGGAAGTGAGCATAGCCACAGAATCGACGCGACAAGGCTCAGCCACAGCTGTGGCTGACGAGGTTCCGAATGCTCTTTGTCTGCGCCAGGACCTCGATATGCACCACAATTGGATTGCAAATAGTCCTGATGAAGAACTGATAAGACATGATTGTTTGAACGTACCTAACACGGTAAGCAGGAGGCTTTCAGAGTGGTTAAATAGCGATGTTGGAATTGTTCAAGACTCTCTGCCGCTTATTTCGCTCCCACAGAGCATGAGCAGCACCCCCCCTGAATTTTCAACACCACTCACCTCTACTCTACCACTCCCTGGCCTTGCGCAGAATCAGACCCTTCGGCTCGAATCTGAAATTCTGCGTGCGGCACTCGCAGATCTACCATATCTCAAACGCACAGGAAACAGCCACCCGCTCGTGCTCACCACCACCGACGGCGTGCAGCTTGGGCAGTCCATCGATCCGACAGGCGAATCCCACGTCGATTTTCTGTTCCTGCACGGAGGAATATTGCACGTACCCCCTGGCCTCAGCGCGTCAGCAGCAGCGAAAGCGAACGCCTTTGTTCGTGTTTTTACCACACTAGAGCCACAGGAAGATACAAGGTGGCTACAAGAAAACCCACCATCCATCCCAGCAGATGTACGTACCGATTTTCTGAAGCAAATCGAATTAAATTGCAAGTCTAACGAATGGAATATCCAGTCGGAGGATCAGACACTTGCCTCGACTGCAATGCCACCCATCCGCACCGATCGAACTGCCCATGGCGATCTCGGGGACGACTCACCACGCTGCCAATCCATCGACTCTCGCGATTCGTCGTCAGAACGCACCTGGGTCGAAGCGCGTTTGAATCAATTGAATGCGAACACCACAAGCGACGCACCTTCAGATATTGGCTCACCTCCCACCACTCAGCAGGACATGACTACGAGAGGTCGACTCTCCCTTAGGTTAGCGAACAGCTCCCAATATCTCAGAAACTCACCGATAACGCCACCACGCAGAGGTCGAGGACGCCAAGGAGCTCGCAGAAATGTTCGAACCAGGAGTCCGCCACCAGAGCAAGATAACGAGAACGATGCGATGGAGATCGAGACGAGAGAGACCTGGAAGGAATTTAGGGACCGCCTGCACCAAGATCTCAACAGGGAGAGGCAGCGCAAGATCGACGAAGAAATAAGCCTCGAGCTCCAGAAGATCAACGATGAAGAGCTGCACAGCCTCGAGATGAAGACGATGGACAAGAAAGAAAAAGAAGACACGCACCCGGGTACGTTTACTTGGGCGGATTTTTATAACCCACCTCAGCCACCCTCCGATATGGATATTGCTGACGATGAACGGTCAGAATCTAGCTCAGAGGACGACGAGCCACTGAACACGAACCTTGGTGGCAACATACGCCACACTAACACGCCACTACCCTATTCTCCATCCATGCCGCCACTTGTGGAGTCCTCGACGGGCGACAGTGAAGAATCGACTCACCAGAAGGATTTCAACAATCCATTCTTCCCCGCAGTCCCTCGCATCCGCCCCATCCTCAACCTTGCATTTGGACAGAAGGCAGCGCAACTTACTATTCCACCTGCACCCCCAATCGAAGTCTTCCATGTTCGAGTGGAGACTGAATCCGAGTTTGAGGAGGTGGAAGACGAAGAAGATCAGTTACAGGATGAGGAAGGAAAGAAGAGCGATAAGAAAGGTAAGTTTGGAGGAAACGAACTTGAAAGCAGCGGAACTGAAGAATTTCAAGATGACAAGGAAGACTCACCTAATAAGTTTGTTGGAAACGAAACCAATAAGCTAGGTTGCGAGAATTTTAAGATGAGGAATGAGAAGGATGGCAGAATGGAAGGTGAAGAATTTTGCTTACTTGAATGGGTGGCGTCTACTGATACTGTGCCTCTCCACGATCCAGTCCCCTCGCCACCCACATCCCAGAACCTTCTCAGCCATCGCCCACCCACTCCGATCCCTCAGGCGATTTATACCAACCGCTTCGATCCCTTTTCAGGCGCGAGTGCAGTCCCTCGCTCACAGATGCTAAGCTCTTTGGACGGAGAGATACGCCGAATCGAACGGCTTGAACCAGGCGAGATCCCAGACGGAAAGTGGCGCAAGATATACGACGAGCAGCTGAGGACCGCGCGCATCAAACTAAGGCAGTGGCGAGGCGGAGACCTAGGTACGCTGCATACAAGCAGAATATTCTTGCTGGGGCTCACCAATTTCCTCGACTTCGTTGAAACCGGTCCCCAACCAGTCCAATACGAAGCCCTGATGTCAAATATCGTCGACCTTCAGGAGGGAGAGTACCCGAGGCCAGTGCTTGGTTTGTTGCCACACGAGTTAGACGAAGCACGAGAGCGTGCTAGGGTCACAAGCCTGCACGCGGCCCAGCCCAAAGACCATAACAAGGACATGTGCGAGATATGCGAGGAAATAAGGCCCAGGAAAGAGACGCCAAGCGAGAGAGACGAGAGGCAGAAGATATTGCAGCAGCGCAGAGTTCGAGATCGATACGCCATTCGGAAGTTCGGATTCAAGCGCACCGAGGAACAGCCACCGATCTGTGATCGACAGTGTCGGTTCGATCCTCTACCAAGCTATGCCGCCGCTACCTTCCCGATCATACCTCAGTGTCCTGCTGCTCCTCGCAACCTCTCTGATCCTCGCGATACACCGATCGCCAGTCGACTATGGTACCCAGGAGGCGCGAATAGCTTCACGCGCGAATTAGTGGAGCGAGTCCAGACCTTCCCTGTCGACATCGCCACCATGCGCATTCTCGAGACGGACCGACGCGTCCCGGGATCAGATGTTCGAATTTTCACGGAGTTAGGCGGACCTCTGCGTCGATTGTTCTGGGGCGGTAGACCTGCGCACGCTTTCGACTACCCACTTCCTGTCCCCATCTCGCCTGCTAAAACTTTCCTGGAGCGCACTCAAGAACTCATCACTGCTAGGCAACACGCTCTTATCATTATCCATCGCACTATCAACGAACTCACGCCCGACGAACTCATGGATTGCAAGCAGTCGTATATGGTACTCTGGAAGCGCGCGCCTGGCCCCGATCACAACAAATTGATTCGCGTACGCCTAGATCGCATCTATGTGCATAGGCGAGTGCACCCGCAGTGGAACCCTCTGATTAAAGCTGGGGAGGGCGCATTTTTGCGCAGCGCATATTACTATCTAGTGGCTAAAGGACACAAAGGCCACGCCGACGAAATCGATCAACTCCTGCGCACGCCCCATAACGACGATTGGGAGGTGCGCGAGCTTGTTTCTCTTGGCGCGCTCGACAACGATTCCAGGATCGACGAGGCGCTCGAATATTTTCGCCGCGCAGACAACGATCACTGGACCTTTCACGCCGAATCGTTCAAACGTGAGAACACGAGTGGCTGCGCGGACAAATGCGACTCTGACTGCCCAATCTGCAGCGATGTCAGCGACTGCAGCAGCATCGAAATCGACTGATCTAGTTTCCAATGGTGCGCAGTTCAACTTTCTATTCTACTCTATGCGATACCTAATTCGATCGGACAGACAATACGAACTTCCCATTATTCTGCTTGATTCTCGCCACACTGTCTACGATGGTTATCGCTATTTTCTACGACTTGTAAGTGACTATTGTTCTCGATTCTCAATTCTCTATCGCACTTGGATTCAATTGGACAGCTACGCTCGATGCGCACGCTCTATCCATCTAAATCAAGTGTGAGTTTCTATTTGCTTCTACCTACGACTTGCTACGATTACGCTACGAATTGTTCTATGCCTGCTACGCTTTTCCGACTTGCCTCACGCTTTGATAGCCCGATTGTTGTCTCTTGACTCGTTTGCGCGCAGGCGCTGTCCCAGTAGTTTACTTGTGTTTCAGAATGCGTTTCGAATTACCTACATAACCACTACCTACTTACTTACACGCCTCCGGGATTATATCACGAATGTATCAGTGCAGGCCACTAAATGTCATTCTGATATCCCAAAATGCCTCTATGTTAGCGTGTGTGATACTAGCGAAGACTCAGAAGCTTTTGAACCACTTACTGACGAATTTTATAACGAACCTGAGGCCTCATATGCTCAGAATACGTCAGAACACTCTAAATTGCAGAATGCGAAGCCTACTAGTGTTCAAAAGTTCAAACTTGAACCTCGCGAGACGCGCGCACAGCCACACATTGAAAATGCGCTAAGACACATTTTAGTTGGCCACAAATTGAAGATTGACTCACATTTTAATGTTGCAGCACTGGGAGCATATAAAAGTGTGGCTAAGAAAGTGAGACCTGTATCAGGAACGTTCCCAGAGCAAGCGCGAGTTCGACGAACCATACCACGTGACCCGTTGTTGAACTTACCGGAATTAAGTAAGCGCCCGCCCGTATTTGAACCTAGCGAACATTTGACCCAGGAAAGACTGGACTCACTCAAAATAAATGAAGATGGGTTTCTATCTAAGGAGGAAGAGAAGCTTTTTCATCAGGTTATGAAAAATAATGAAAGGTCATTGGCTTTTACAGAGAATGACCGTGGCTCTTTGAAAGAGTCATATTTCTCCCCTTACGTAATCCCTACAGTGCCACACGAACCGTGGGAACTCAAGAATATTCCTATACCTCCTGGAATTCGTGACAGGGTCATTGAAATTTTGAAAGAGAAAATTGGAGCTGGAGTCTATGAACCCAGTCAGTCCTCATATCGATCCCGATGGTTCTGCGTTTTGAAGAAAAATGGTAAGTTACGACTAGTACACGATTTACAGCCCTTGAACAAGATCAGCATTAGAGATGCTGGACTGCCACCAATTCTTGATGACTTTGTGGAACCATTTGCTGGATGCCAGTGCTACACAGTCTTCGATTTATTCTGGGGTTTCGATGCTCGAAAAATCGACAATGCAAGCAGAGACTTGACTGCTTTTCTAACACCATTGGGTCTCCTAAGGCTCACCAGTCTTCCTATGGGATATACAAATTCCCCAGCAGAATTTCAGAAGTGCATGCAATTTATTCTCCAGGATGAGATCCCACATTTCACCAACGTCTTTATTGACGACTGCCCTATCAAAGGACCTACCACTCAGTATCTGGATGCTGAAGGTAAACCAGAAGTACTTTCGGAGAATCCCGAAATCAGAAGATTTATCTGGGAACATGCTGTGGCTGTCAATCGAATTATGCACCGTATCAAAGAAGCAGGTGCCACATTCTCAGCCACTAAAACTCAGATTTGCCGACCGAGAGTTACTATTATTGGACAGACTTGCACACCTGAAGGACGAGTTCCAGAAGAAAGCAAAGTGAATAAGATTCTCAATTGGCCAGAATTGAAAACTGTCAAAGAAGCTCGAGGCTTCTTAGGTCTGTGCGGAGGAGTTCGAATTTGGATCAAGAATTACTCAGCTCTAGTGCGACCAATAACACAGCTATGGAGGAAGGGAGAGGAGTTCATTTGGACAGAAGAGAGACAGACTGCCTTCCAAAAACTCAAAGAACTTGTTGCTTCCGCCCCAGCTCTCAGACCTATTAAATACGACAGCGACCAGCCCGTAATCTTATCAGTGGATACAAGCTACATTGCAACTGGATTTATTCTGTCACAGATAGATGAAGATGGAAAACGAAGACCAGCTCGTTATGGATCAATCCCTATGAATGAAAGGGAAGCTCGATATTCTCAGCCGAAGCTAGAGCTGTATGGATTATTTAGAGCCCTACGAGCATACCGAATATACCTCATTGGAGTCAAGGTTCTCCAAGTAGAGGTGGATGCCAAATATATCAAAGGCATGTTAAATGAGCCCGACCTCCAACCCAATGCTGCTATCAACCGATGGATCCAGGGGATCTTCCTATTTGATTTCACCCTCATCCATATTCCAGGAATCAAGCATGTTGGACCAGATGCTCTTTCGAGAAGAACCTTAGGCCCAGGAGAAGAAGTTGAGGAATTTAATGATGAGTGGCTGGATGAAATTGCCCTCTTCATAAAAACCTATAAAGAAGAAGAAGATATTGAAAGGGAAGTTTGGTTCACCTCAGCAAAGCTTGATCATGGGTTGATCAACATCTACAAATTTCTCACCACCCTCGAAACCCCCCAGTTCAAAACTCAGCAAGAAAGAAGTCGATTTGTGAAGAAAGCCACTCAGTTCTTTGTCAAGAATAAGCGAATGTGGAAACGAAAGGCAAATAGTCAGCCTTTAAGAGTAATTTTGGACTCAGAACGTCGCCACAAGGCCATGGAAAGTGCTCATGAGGATTTAGGGCATAGAGGTGAGCAGGCTACCTTTGAAACCCTTAGACTCAGATATTATTGGCCACACATGAGAAGTCACGTGAAGCATCACGTAGCCTCCTGTCACGAATGTCAAATACGAACCACCAAGAAAATGGCGATCCCACTTACAGTATCGACACCAGCCACTCTATTTTCGAAAATCTATCTTGATGTCATGCTCATGCCAAGAATGGGTAGCAGTAGATACAGGTATATTATTGCAGCCCGAGATGACCTGTCAAGAGCAGCAGAGGGCAGAGCCCTTAAGAAAGCCACAGCAAAAGCCATAGCTCGATTTTTCTGGGAACAAATATATTGTCGATACGGAGCTGTGCTTCAGATTGTGACAGACAATGGTCCAGAAGTAAAGGGAGCCTTTGCAATTTTAATGCGCCGACTCAAAGTTCCACAAGTGCGAATCACTCCTTACAATTCTAGAGCCAATGGAGTTGTGGAAAGAGGCCACTTTACAATTAGGGAATCTATAGTCAAGTCATGTCAAGGAGACTTGAAGAATTGGCACCGAAAAGTCCCACTAGCATTTTTTGCTGACAGGATCACAACCAGTGTAGTGACAGGATTTTCAGCATATTACTTGCTCCATGGAGTGCACCCAGTCTTACCTCTTGACTTGTGTGACATTTCTTTCATGGTGGATGGCTTTGAAAAAGGAATTTCTGCAGTGGATCTCTTAGCTCTCAGAATCAGGCAGCTAGAACGCCACAGTGAAGACATAGAAAAGGCAGCAGAGACTCTGCGAAAAGCTCGATTCAAATCTAAGGCTCAGTTTGAAAAACGATATCAACGAATGCTGAAGCGCAATCTCTATGAACCTGGAGAACTAGTCATTGTTCAGAACTCAGCTATTGACAAATCACTTAACAAGAAAACTAAGCCTAGATATCTAGGACCCTTCGAAGTAGATCGTATTACTAAGGGAGGCTCATATGTGCTAAAAGAACTCGATGGCACAATTATTCGTCAAGCAGTGGCAGCATTTCGACTATATCCTTATATTACTCGAAATTCTCCATTAATCGAAGAGATATCACCACACGACGAGAATTTCTTCGAATCAGACTCAGATGTGGAAGACGAAGACTGGGAATAATGAGAAGGAAGAGTGCATATTTTCTATTTTCAAAGCATCGAGTATACAGCATGGTTCAAAGCACATAAAAATGGAAAAGACATTCGTATTGACTCCTAACAGCTCTGCCATGGAATCATTGGACCTCGAGAATCCCTAACCCACGTAATCGCCTGCACCGAAGGATTCAAATCGTCTACAAAGAGACCTGCATACGAAGTTGGAGTACACATAACCCACTGCGAATGATCCCAAGCCCATGGCCTAAAAACGAGGCAGTCGGGAAGCAAGAACCCGGTGTATTCATGGTATGAAGGCGAGAGTGCGAGTGGTGAAGGATTGTATGGTTGAGGCGGGGCGACGGTGTCTCCAAAATGCGAATAGGCAATCGGAGGGAGACAGAACGAGAATAAGAATTGAGAGTGACGGATGGACCGTTTCCAGTATTGATAGGCAGGAAGGTCAGGGTCGGGACAGCCAACGTAAAAAGGGATAAGGAAGAATATGGAGGGCATCCCTTCCCAACGCGCATCCTGAATAGGATAGTCTACGGCCCACAGCGAATGATCTTCATAGTATCCTGCCATATGGCTAAGCTCCACGACGTGCCCCATGACTGGGAAATAGAAGACCTTGAGGCCATTAACACGACCAGAGTGAACGTAAAATGTGTTTCGATCACCAGGCATGAAATCGCCTCGAATAATGCCAGCGCGACCCCATGGCATAGGAAAAGTGGCAGGGCATGATGCAGGGCGACGCGGAGATGAAAGGAGCGTGGAGATTTTGGATGAAACCTCAGGGCAAGACTGAGTATGTGAAACAGCAGATCTAGGTTAAAGTATCAGGATCAAAATGTCACAACCAGAAATTAAAACCACGCACGAAGGACTCTGCTCCACTGAGGAGGGAGACGAGGGAGCCGGATCAACCGCATCAACCACGCTTTCCGGAAACGCGATGCTCATGCCCTCCGGACTATAAAAAACCGTCAAGCAAGGAGACATGCTGTAAAATGCTGTTAAAACAAGATTTCAGGAGTCAACACAGCAAGGGAAGAATAGCAAGTAAGACCCACTAGTGCAGAGAGGTAAGACGAAAGTGATTAGGTGAAAGAAAGAGAGAGAAGAAGAAGAATGAAGAAACATAACACACAAAGGCCCTTAAAATCGAAAAGGGACAAGATCCGGTAACTTCCGTGAAATGGAAAGACAACAGGAAAGTTCCGTCCAGTTTCAAATAACGAAGATCATATGTGGCAAAATTGGTCACTAGAACAGTCCACTGAGCTTCATATTGGAAGAAGAGTTATTCTTTTTTTTGAAATCCAAGACATCCAGTATAGTGCAGGTTCACTTATTTCCCAGATTCGATACCCCCCCCCTACCCAGCAGTAACCGGGGACGGTTACGATCTTTCTGTGGAGGGTGGATGTCATATCATGATATTGTTTCATGATTGGACTGATAGAAAAAGGCAAGAAATCTCTCTAGAAGCAGTTATTTGGGAATTATACAAAGACAATCAAATTCCAAAAGTCACGTGACCAGATGTTCAAGTTTGTCAAGACGTCTTTTTCATTTGCTCAGGATGAATTATGACTGCCAATCTAAGGAATCACAATCAGCCTAGGTCAAGTCATCCTTTACGAAAAGAATAGAGCAATCGAAAAATAGTTCCAGGCCCCTTTGCCACATCTATTTTGGAACCACCGGCTATTCATGACAAATGGGTAACCTAAGGAAGTTGAAAAACACGGATATCCCCGGAATTCATAGTTTCTCCGAATTTAAACCGCATCGTACGGCATCCCGGTCAGCCACCATCGCAAAAACACACGCTGCCATCGGTGAAAAGTTTAATCCGTCCACTTCCGGTCGAACCGATGGACCGGAACCGAAATCATCGGAAGCCACGTCTTTATTATGTCACCCACTGAATTGAAGGGCACCAAGCATGATGGACAAGCTTTTTAGAAGCATCAGCAAGATTAATGAAATTCTAAAGGATGCGCCAAGCGGACAGTGTTATGCGCGAATCCTCTCTTCCATCAGATCACGGTGATTCATCACGCAGTAACCAGCATGGTGATCTCTTTGAAGACAATGGAGACCGGAATAGCGGATAATGGGATTCGATGAATAAACTCGTGTTAAACTGTTTCATCCTTTCCGACAAAGCGGAAAGCCCTCTCAAGAAAGACAGAAATATGGAAAGGCAGGACCTATCCAATGGAAGTGTCCGATATAAAGGAACACTAACGCGAAGCATGATGATCCCCAATAAAAAGAGACAATGACGTCAGAAAATCGTGCACAAGGCATGCCACAAGAAATTGGGAAGAAGAAATCAATGCTTCGTGTCATTCGCAAGATAAATAACAAATATACACGCAAATGTCGATCCCCTACAATCAGACCATTTCCTACTCCCGAGAATAATCATACATTGAAGAGTAACCATCAACCGGATAACTCTGTGAACCTTCAGCCGAAATAGAGAGAGTGCCACGTTCATGGGACTCTGGATGATGAGAATGCTGAAAACCGGTATCGATGGAAGTAAAATGATTTTCTCCATTAAGAGGCAGTTCCTCGATGTGACCTGAGGGCACTTCAAGGAAAGAGACCGGGCGAGGAAAGAAATTGGTGAATGATGATCTTGAAGAAGAAACCTGATTATGAGTCGAACGGGAACCCGAGTTGGAAACAGAATGGGCGAGTCGATAAAGAGACCGGCTAATGGATCCTCGAGAGGCGAGCCGAGTCCCAAACCGATAAGGGATGAAGATGGATAGTGAAAGCCATACACCAGTGATGGGATCCTTGAAGGCAGAATCAAATTCTGCACACTCGGAACAGTGCGAGATAACATCCCCCATGACCACGAATAAAGCCGAGTCACAAGATGAATGCAGGTCAAACATCTTGAAGTCCCCCAAGAACCCCCAATGGACATAAAACTTGGTACGGTCCAAAGGAGAAAATTCCCCTCGAAGAAGTCCAACAGGACCAGAAGGACCACAGGAAAAGGGAGGGAGAAGAGTAGACTCCTTGAAGGGAGGGATGACTGAATATTCCGAAGACGAAGGCAAGGAAGGCATAGGCTCCGAAGAAGGGCATCTATTAGAGAAAATATTCCAGCATCAGTAAAAAGCAGACTCAGGAGCTGAAAAGGATCACATACCGACTAGGGAGATCCTGATACAAGTCCTCTGAAATTTCTGGAACCTCAATAGACTTAACGACTTCTCCAAAATCACCCAAGGAAATAAAGTTGGGAAATTCGGGAAACGACATGTGGAAATCGCTAGAAGAGCCCTAGGAATGAGTCTCGATACGCTAGCAGCAGGTTGAGAAGGAACTTACCAATGAGAAAAGAAATGAGAGGAAAGAGAGGCGCAAAGGAAGGTAGTAGAAAAGTGGATTTCTTCAAATAAAACGGAATGGCAACCTCACTATTATAAAGTCCCCTTGAGAATGGACGGCCAACCCCGTATCCGAACCCTATAGAATCCACCTCTGTTTCTCTGCCCCCGAATAACCAATTGACCTCTCTAGCCTTCCATCCCAATCACCGATTGATCCCTGGACAAAAAGAAAGAAGAAACGAACCTTGAGGGACCGGTGAAAGACGGGTTCAAAGAAGTCTTAAAATCCTGATTCTTCCATTCTTTCATTAAAGAAGGACAATTAAAAATAATGAAAGCTGACACGTGACCAACTACAGTCACCTGACTAACAGATGGAAGAAACTGAAGTGTCAGAAAGAAAGACAGGATAGAATAATAGGGATAAGAAATTCATTTCTCAGAATTACAGTGCAGTAAGTGCCAC
>JACXVL010000877.1:0-14372 GCA_014898675.1 Athelia sp. TMB | reverse complement strand
ATCTCCTTTGACGAATGCTGTTTGGAAGGGCGGCTGGCCTTCGAGGGAGATCTTGATGTAAAATGGTTTCTTCCACCATGTTTTCCTTGCGAGTTTACTGCACTTGAGATCTATGCGATCGTACGAATCCTAATCGGAAATCCTGCCTAGTCTGAAACACGTCTGACCACGTACTGGATATCCGAGCCTTCACGATCGCTGCCGCGCCGGGTTCGCTGGGCGCGGTTCAGCCAAGTACTCAATAAGAAATATGTAGCGCACTCACGACTTTGTTGGATCCGCTCCGGGATCCATCTTTCAAACGATGAAGTTGATCGATATAGAGAAGTGACACAAGCGCCCAATCCTAGAACCTCATGCTAGTGGTGGCGGTGGCGGTGAGCACTCTGCCTCCGAAGCTCTGCACGGTTGCCCTCAAGTCACCCTGCTCAGTTCCCGTTGTCACTGTCCGTGGCTTGAAAACACTTTTAACGGGGCGGAAGGAGTAGTCCCTGTATTGATGTTTGTTTGAGAGTCGGGAGGCGACTGCTCATTCTGGGCGGCCCCGTGAAAAAAGCGATTGAAATGAGTTCCAGAGCCTCGCATATGATAGGTTGAAAAGTGAAGCTGCAGGAATAGTGCGAGTCAGTATTACGGGTCGGGAATTATGCTGAACGCGACCCGCGTACCTGGGTCGTGCATGCGCCAGGAGGTAAGACGGAAACGAGAGCCAAATGCTCGAATGCCTGCGTTGAGCGTCGTGCATGAACGATGCAATGTCCGCTACAAAGCTAACGAAATCACAGCCCGATTTGACTTTCACTTGAGATATTCTCGAGGGTGGCATTGCGTCATATGCGAGCTTGGGTGGTCCATAATATCAACGAGAGTTGGGGCCCTGTTGGAGATAGATAGTACCATATCAGATTCAATGAGCCGCTTGCCCTGTTCATTGGCTATAAAAATAGAGAGCAGCATTTTTTCGACGCAAAACGATCAGATTTATCGCCAGAGTCCAGGTATTTCATTATACTCACAGAGGAGGTGTAGCGACCGGCTACCTTTTTGGGCGCCCTTCGTCGTTCATTGCGTGGCATATGCTGTGACAGCAGGTCAAACCATGATGCTGCGCTGGTGTGTGCCTGGTAAGGCTAGTGGGGCAAACAAGTCGCGACGGTTTCTCGGATTATGAAATGTGGTCGATGGTCGTCGGGCGACTAAATATTTAGACTATGTGGCAGTCTGGCGTCGGTTGCATGATCGGTACTCTGTGCATCTGGAGGCAGTTGGCAGCGTGGCGTGAGGCTTGAGCTGAGGAGAGGTGAGTGTCGCAGGCAAAGGGCCAAAGGCCGCAGCTGGCAATACTGACCGCAGAAAGCCGGACCCGGCGGACCGGCGCCTCTAGGCTCGGAGTGAAGCAGTGCACTGCCAACCAACGACGCCGTTGCTCCTCTTCGCCACCACCTCCTTCAAGATCTTTTTTGCCGCTGTGCGCCTGGACTGACTCTGCATGTACGGCCTGGCTCGATATGACGTCTTTTCTGATCCAATGCAGCGAATCGTCGAGCACCCGACAGCTGCCTAATAACCTCCTTACCACTCGTGCCAACTGGCTTCCGTCTTTGACCAGTCCCAGACCCTTCATTCCTCGACTCACATCTCGACACCGCACATGGTAACCCAAGAACACGCGGGAATATCGCATATCTCTCTCACTCAATACCAGTGCCACAACAACCTACCCCAACGCAGGCCCACTTTTGCCGCTCTTCTTGCGATTCGGGCCTGGACCTTATCACCCGCGCATGGCGCCAACGCTACGTTCTCCGTGTTCAATCCACTTGAAAAACCCCGCGCCAGTGTACCTGAGCGCAGCTCGATTATCGCCCGCCAATCTACGTGCCGCTACAGGCATTCCCGAGATCGAATGGACATGTCCGAGTCCTTCGAGAATTGCCATTTTATGAGAGGAAGGGCGGCTGGAGCGGTGTGAAGGTGCTCCGAGGCGCGGGAAATGAATGCCCAAGATCTTGTGTGCTATGGAGGCAAGCGTGAGTATGTATTCACTTCGTTGGGACTTGGTGAAGCTGATAGCGCTCCAGTATCACATGGCAACCTTAGCTGCCGGCGCCCGCTTTCTTCTCTTATGCAAAGCAATCTCCCAATCGAAAACGTTTCCAGTCCTTGCGAGACCGCAAGACACCGCCGGCCGCTATCACGAGTTGGCAGCGTGCGGGCAACGCAGCCAGCAGCAACGTGTCTGCGCAAGGCGGCACCAGAGCCACTCCACAGACGTCAAATTCATCTCGCACTCCGCGAACCTGTTCGCGTTTCCCCCGAATGTGCAATCGCCGTGGACATCAGCCATCGCCTTTGAGCTGTCTATAGTTGGAGAGCATTCTACGCACGAAGCCACACCCTACCCTGCGTCGCCCGAACTTCGCACAGTCGACCATGCGGCCATCTTCACTGCCGTTTCCCTAGACCGAAAGCCCGCTTTTCTTGCATCCACATCTGGGATGCAAACAGTCCTTCGTGAGGCCAGCTTTCACGCAGCTCGGGCACGCGTGCTGCCTGTTCGGTTAGCCCGTGTTACAAGAACGATGGTCGGTCTTTGTGCGGGTGGCTTGACGGGGTCCTTGATGTCGCGCGCCGGGTGCTCGATCCGCGGAGGCGCGCCTATGCAGCAGAAGTCCAGCGGGAACTATTCGATCGCGGGTAAGTCGTTCTGACACTTATTCCTTCCCAATAGCACTCACACGCTTACGACTAGGATATGCCTGACATTCCACCCAGCAAGCACGTGGTTTGACTTGGCCGCTGTACACGCTCGAGACCGGAAAGGCGGGGCGGCGAGCGTAGTGGAAAGAGACCCCGAGAAGATGCTCGCCGCGTAAAACTTGCAACCCATCTCAAGAAGGATGAGATGCATGTCGGGCACCGAATGACGAGATTGTGAAAGAGAGTCCACCAGTATAGCATGCGGGGTGGCATGGCCGTGCAAGAATAAGCATGAGTGGCAGGGAGATTGAAATGGGTGAGCAGACGGAGTGAAGCGGACTTCGGAGGAGATCAGCCAATTCTCGTGTTCAGATTCATTCTACAAGTTTTTATCAATCGATGCTTGGCAGCATCTCTTGCAATTGGCTCAAGCTGCTTGGCGGGCTCGTGGCGGACGACTCGGATTTTTTGGATACATTCGCAGAGCAAGAGCTTGTGGACACGCCAGAACCAGTGTAATATGCTGTGATGTGGTGAGCCTGTCATGATCGGTCCAATTCTTGTAGCTCATCAGACGTTGCGATGATAAGCCACGAACGATATCTGAGGAACATTGCAAAGACTTGTTACATATACGAATCATACAGTACCACTGTGACTACATTGTCAGTGACACAGCTACAACCACAGATGCTGTGAAGACACCGGAGATCGCTTAGCACCTGAACGAAGAGTTCATAGAGCAGTTCAGTAAAGCAACGAAATGCGCGGTCATGACACTCACTTGCACTGTCCAGCCTGGCAGCTGCAGCTGTACATCCAGGTCGGTTAGTAACAGAGGACTATGTGGTGCAAGAGCGAACGCACGAGCCAGCAGCGCAGCTGCAAATGGCATTGTTGCAGTTGACGTTGCCGCATTTGTTCTTGGGCTGCTCACAAGCGCACGCGCATTTGGTGCTGGTCTCGGGATTGGCAGACTGGTAGGGATAGTAGCACACATCAATGCGCGCTCTCGCATAGAGCCGTGCAAGACACTGACCATGTTGATAGTTGACGTTGGGATTATGAATATGCGCGAGTGGATTTTGTTGAAGCGAAGTTGGCGATAATGTGTCAGAGATCGCAAATCAAAAGGTTGCAGAAAGAGTAGGTTGTATTGAGAAGCAAAGCGTAAATCACAAACAGTGAATGTATTCTGCTATATATGAGTCGGTCCGAGCCATGACGTAGATATTAGCTATGGAATTTCGGAGAACAGGGGAGATAAATAGGCATATAAAACGGCTTCTTCCGCGGATTTTTGTGATTGTAAGAACCTTGGTATCGCATGACCTGAGCCGTATTCGGATACGTACCAGTCTAAGAGCAGCAGACATACTTACAATTAGTTTCTCCGCGGTTCGTCCTTGAAACGTGTTGTTAATTGATAAGAGACGAGGTAGGCCCAGTGTCAGAGCAGCGGCCGTGAGCGCCCCATGTCCGAAGTTGAAACACAGAAGGGTGCAGGGACATTATCAAGTAACCGAGATGTGCAGGTGACGCCTTACTGCATGTCTCCCACTGCTGCAGATGGGAACATGATCAAAACCCGCAATTCCCGTTACTGAAGTTAGAGCCCTTCATAATAATATGCACGACTTGTATCATGTTTGCGTTGCTATTTGTCAGTAAGCAGGAGGATATGCTGAATGACAAGGAATACCTACTGTTGATTGGAGTTGATTCGTTTTTCCATCCGCAGGAGCCGCCGCCAGAAATATGTGTGAATAAGTAGGATGGCGAAGAAATATGCATCCAAGTCAATCACATAGCGTCGCGTCGCAGAGGCTTATGCACGCTGTATCGTGACTTTGCGTCCCCGGCCTGATATGCCCAAGATAGTTGGTGAAATTTCGTCGGATATCGCAGAAGGATGTAGCCAAGATAGCTATACCCAAAGGTTTAAAGCCGTTATGTCGACGCTGAATAGGCAATGTCATCCATGCTTAGTCTGGAGCTAGAGAACGATACTCGCGAGCAACCATAAGGATGGAAGTGGCGTAGATGCGAGTCTCGCCAGCCTAGTTAAACCGCACATATTCCAGTTGAAGTATAGGCGAGATGTAAACCAAAGCTGCAGGCAACAAGTCAGCATCACACGCTAAGGTTTGATCTGAATAGTTTTCATACCCTGGTTCATCATGCCAGAGACGGAAAAGCAGAAACGAGAGCTGGATTTCCTCATCGGAACCTGCATCGAAGCCTCGACAGTCCTAGAAGATTGAAATAGATATCCAAACATGAAGCCGGAAATCTTGCAAGGAAACAGCTCCTGGGGCCATCTTCGGCGATGCATAAGTGGTCAGTCAATTTGAATGCACTCACGGCAGTGGCCTATACTGACTGTTTCGCTGTCCTCATGGTAATGAGTCCATCCAAGTAGTTGAATCCAATGTGTACTCGCGTGTTCCTTTGCAGCCACTGGAGGCACTAGGTCTGACCGTGTCGTCCACAGTCCGCCTTGAATCTCGTCGCGCGAGCTTCTCGCCTTCCGACGGCCGTGACTCAGGCCTTATAAGAGGCATATAATCAAGAAAAGCATTGGTGTCGTAAGGAGAGATGAGCGTATGCCAAGGATCTTCAGTTGCACCGCATGAAAGAGTACGTCCACAATCCGGAAAGTAAGGAGCTGCTTTTTTCATCGCAAGCGGTCAGCATTGGATTTGCAGACAAATAATCTAAGTTTACTCACAGAAAAAGTTTCCCGGGCGCCTGGTTTAAGTACCCTCCTTTGTTCATCGCGAGGTGTTTCATTTCCAGCCTGCGATGGCAAGCGCAGTATGACTGCTATTTTGCGGCCTGAATGGTTCGTGATAGGTCTCCGGGATTATGTGCCAGAGATCAGCATCATCATATAGGAGATTACAAATCAAAACGAGTTTATCCAAGCCTAGACAGTTTGCAGCAGATGGGTTGGACAACAGTTGGAAATTCAGTACAGTGAAGAGCGTTTTGTGGAGAGCGGCGATTTCGAGGTCTCGGCGATGACCGAGGCCAAGCTAGGCAGATTCAAGTTCGACATGTCGACATGTCATCACTAAGTTGACTCTTCATCTCTGCGGCCCACATCCACACAGCTCGTTTTCAGTCCGAGGCACGTCGTTTGGTCGCCAATCTCTGTTTCTCGTTTTCATGCGTATACTGCGGTATAGGCATGCCCCGGGTGGAGCAGTGTGACGCGGTGACGTCGGTGAGTAAGGGCGGGCTTCTCATTGTTGCTCACAAACTGGCCGCACCACTCAGCTCTTCAGCGCCGAGACAGGTCACCACTTGTCTGAATTGTCAATATGTAAACTAATATGCTCATAATGTGACACTGAAACTGATCTACGTACCCTCTTGTGTGCTATCAATCGCTGGAGTCGCCCATTGTTCACCAGCATTTGCCAATTCATCTACTAGCAATTTCATCTTTCACCAAGGAACTCCCTATGACCTATGTCGCTTCGAGAGACTGCTCGTCGGCATTGTGGCTAAGCGTCTGGGTGTCTGAACCATAACCGTGCTATCTGCGACTCGCGACCTTCCACAAATCGGCAATAAATGTATCTCAAAAATACAAAATATGATAAATACGCGTCTGGCTGAGCTCCAACTCGATCCAAAATTATCCCAGCTCAAGGTTTCGCCGCTACCACCTTCGCGTCCGCCTTGCAAGACACCCAGTCCGATCCATGTACAAAGTCTGCGAGGTCGAGTTCTGTCAGGCTGTGGCCTATGAGAGCTACGTTGCTCGGCCACAACAGACCTTGCCGATTCCAAGGAGGAACCCAGAGCAGCAGCTGGCCGGATGCGGTCACGATCCAGCCGTTCTCCAATTTGCAGTCGTGGCTGAATTCAGCGGAGCCGTCACTGTCGGCACTGTGTCACCATTGAGCGCAAGGTCAGTGTTTCCGTGATTTGTGGATACATACCTGACCTCCATCTTGGCTGCATCCCAAATTCGAATGGTGTCGTCCCAAGAGGCCGAGGCGATGCGCGTCCCATCCGGCGAATAGGCCACAGACATAACCCAATCACTGTGCACTTTGACTGGCCCTCCCAACAACTCCCTGGTCTCCGCATCCCACATCCGCAGTGTCTGGTCACGAGAGCCTGACACAATACTCTTCCCATCGGGCGAGAAAGCGACGGATTCGATCATCTCATTGTGCCCGAGTAAAGGCGATCCGATAGCCTCGCCACTCTCCGCGTCCCATAGGCGAACTGTGTTATCACAGGATCCTGAGACTATGCGCGTCCCATCTGGCGAGTACGCGACACAAGCCACAGTGTCTATGTGCCCGCTGAGTGCCCTGACTTGTTCACCGGTCTTAATGTTCCATATCCGAAGCATCCTGTCTGCCCCTCCTGAGACGACGTGCATCCCATCGGGTGCATATGCGACGCCCCACACTCGATTGCTGCCACCGTGGTTAAATGGCTCACTCAAAGCTTTGCCGCTCTTTGCGTCCCATGTCCGAACCGTCCCATCAAAGGAGCTTGAGGCTATTTGCGATCCATCGGGCGAATATGCAATGGAGTGGACAACATCAGTATGGCCTTCAAGTGGTGCGCCCACCGCCTCCCCGGTCAAAACATCCCAGACCTGAATGATGCAGTCATCAGATCCTGAGACGATGCGCGTCCCATCCGGCGAGAATGCGACGGCATTTACACCCTTGCGATGCCCCGAGATCGGTAGGGGCCTCAGCTGTCCGGTATCCCCATCCCACAATTGAATTCTGCCTTCAAACCCGCCCGAGACGATGCTCGCCCCGTCTTGTGAGTAAGCCATTGACAAAAAAGTGTTGGAGAGTCCTTGCAATGCCGCTCCTGCCGCTTCAAATCCCACCGCTCCTGCATCCCATACCCGGACTGTACCATCTCCTGAGCCAGAGACAATGTGCGTGCCGTCCGGAGAGTATGCGACGGAGTAGACCCCGCTAGAATGCCCTTCCAGCGGCGCTCCCGCTGGCTTCCCTGCCTTTACATCCCACACACGAATTGTCTTGTCGTAGGAGCCAGAGATAAGGCGCGCTCCGTCTGGAGAGAATGCCACAGACTGTACGATACCGGTGTGCCCTTCGAGCACCCCCACTGCCTGTCTGGTCTCGGCGTCCCAGAGCCGGATCGTGTGGTCCGATGAGCAGGATGCAATGAGCGTCCCGTCCGGCGAGTACACGACACAATTGACTCGGTCGCTATGTCCTTCGAGCGGCGCCCCCACAGCCTCGCCGGTCTTCACATCCCATATGCTTAGTGTTCTGCCACTGGAAGATACAATATGCGATCCGTCGGGCGAGTATGCAAAATATGTCCCCTTGATTGGTGTGTCCGCAGGCTCGCCAGTCTCCGCATCCCATCTGCAAATGGTACCGTCAGAAGAACCTGAGACGATGTGTTTTCCGTCTGGCGAGTAGGAAATGCAGTGGACTATACCGCCGTGCTTCAGCGGCGATTGGACCGATTCGCCCGTCTCGGATTCCCACATCCATACCGTGCCATCGTCGGATCCCGAGACAATGTGGTGCCCACTCGGTGAGTATGCGATAGACCTGATGGCCGCAGTGTGTCCTTTGAATGGGGCCCCCACAGCTTCACCTGTCTCTGTGTCTCGCACCCGAATGGTCCTGTCTTCAGACGCTGAGGCAATACTCTTTCTAGTGGGCGAATATGTGACGGCCCAGACAACATTGGTGTGCTCTTCGAATGTCTTGAGCATCGCTGACCACCGATCCAACTTGCCCACTTTGAAGCGCGCGGTGGATGGGTATTGCGGAAGATATGTCCTAGATACGAGAGACTCGGTTGGCGCGAATGGTAGGGCCGATAGGTAGATGTGGGGGACGCTATGGGAGATAGGATTCGCAAATGTTTCCATAAATCGAATCGCATCTTTGGCGAAAGCGGCAAGATCAGCATCGTGCGCCTGGATTTGATTTTCAGCAATTGGTTGGTTTTTGTGAATACATAAAAGGTACGCACCTGCACCCATGCGTGAATCGAAGCAAACACTATTGATGCCGTCCCCATCTGCTTGAGCAGGCTAATAACTTCGAGCCAGCAAAGCAAGTGCTCCTGTAGGAGAGCGCGGAGACCGGTCGAGATCTTCTCGCTGTATGATGTATGGTCTAGATGCCGACTAAGGGAGCGCGATGCATAAGTCAGAGCAGGGCCAATGTGCTCCGCCACGCGATCAACCACATCAGGCATTTCGATATTTGCCGTATAAGAAGTTTGCAGTTCGCATATGTTGAAGGAAAGTCGAGAGTTAAGTGTGCGAACACATGACCAGGTGAAGTCCTCATAATAATGTGTTCGATCGATGAAGTACGCATTGCTACGGCCTTTGTCGGCGAGAAAATCAAAAAATGTTGCATGGCGAGCTTTGATAGGTCTGTCATCACCGACGCCGCTCAACAACGAACCAAGGCGTGAAAGGACCGTATCGAAGTCTTCAGTGTCATTGCCATCGCGGAAGAGCCCCTTGAAGGTGCTTTTCGAAAGCGGCTCCTTAGCCACTAAGATGCGGCCCATTACGCGTTTGAAACGGTGCATGCCTTCACTATCACCCTCTGGGAATTTCCGGCCCAGAATCAAACTGTATAGGTCGTCCAGGCCCCCTCCAGCTTCGAGTATCTCGTCGAAGAGTTGATGAACACCTTCTTCATCTGTTTCGAGTATGGCCCGACAAGTGGTAGCGGCCCACTGGAAGACGTAGCCTGACTTGTTAACAAGCGCGCTAAGCCACCGCTCCCTGGACAACCACTTTGCATCAAGAGCGCCGGCAATGGGATCCAGTCGATGTTCGATAAATTTCTCAATGTCCATACGAAGATCGGTATCTGCCTGGACCATGGTTTCCAGACCCAGCTGTTCGGTATGTGCGCGTTTACCGGAGAACGCGCGGATGATGTCCTGTTCTGGACGTGCTGTCACAAGAACGCGGAAGTTGCGAGGCAGGGCAGAGGCATTTTGAGAGAGCACACGGAGGAGCGATTCGCGGGCCTGCGCGTTCCCGCTTTCATCCAGCGCGTCTACTATGATCACTACAGGGCCGGCAATTCGGAGAGCTTTTGCCGGCTCAAGTAGAACACTCTTCATCTGCGTAGAAGGTGACGCGCTTTTCGCCGTTGCTAAATCCTTATTGACCAGATCGTGCAGTGCCGCCCGCCAAAGCGGATCGAGGTCTGCGATGCCTCGGGAGATGGTACTGAGTAGATTTTGCGGATTACGTCGGTGTTGGTCTGCTCGACTGAAGGACACGAAAGACCCCAGTCTCTTCATCTCGTGATAATGTACGGCGAGGGTGTGCGCAATGGCGGATTTTCCCAACCCCGGATCGCCAGTGAGGACCATGAGCCGAGGAACATCGTCGCCATCTCGCTTGTTGATCCAGCTGTGGAGCTCGCTTAGAACAAACTTGCGGGTCCCAGGTATACACGTTTTGTCCGGATCAAACCCCGCGCCCTCGGCGTAAGGCAGGTTGTTGATGATCAGGGTCCTAGCTGTGATTGTGTCAATACGCAGCACAACCGTGGTCATACGAAGTACTTACCAGCGCTCTGGACTTCATCAAGCGCACTTTGAATGGTTTGTGTGTGATCCAAGCAGCGTAAAAGCATGATGTCGATTTGAAAAATGGCGCGTTCCTGGAGCTTCGATTTGATTTCTTTGAACTTATCATCATACTCTCGTATTTTCTCCTCTACTCCGGCCAGCGTAAGATGCTCAATCCTTGTCCCTGCGGATTATTTTGAGAACGGAGTCAGGGCTTTTGAATCGGTGCGATCACTTACAAAAGTTTTTGTCCATTGCATAGTCGCGAATCAGATATGCACCTTCCGCGGTTAAAGAACTCAGGGAGTTAAAGATCTCAGAATGCGTTCTGACTGTTTCTGAAGGTTCGGCGTCTAACAGGAACGAGTGCACGTCGTCGATGGTCTCCATCAGACGAATGATAGAGCTGTCACGGTGTTGCTGGGCGATGATAAGCTACCAGTTCGTAATCAGTGAACACCTCGTTGGATGAGATAGACAACCGCCAGACCTTCGGTACAGCCGACAGTACATAACAGGCCGTCTGCACATATGGGTGAATCTAATTGTTTGAATTTAACGCCAGAGACTGAAAAACAGCCATTATAAACCGCTCACCGCTGATAATTCATCAGCTATATTAGCGAATAGCTGAAGCTTTTCCACGACCGAGGCCCAGATTTCCTCGACAGTTTCTGCGGAATCGAGGATCTTGACGCCCGCACTGGCTGCTGCCTCAGTGTTCGCTAGTGCCAATGGCGAAAGAATCATTTGGTCGAGGTTTCCGTGGCCTTGTTGAATCGCTTCTTCCGCGTGAAGTCGGGCAATATTTGCATCTTTTGAGAGGATCGACAACGTGAACGAGACAGATGGTGCGAGCAATGGTGGGGGCACACTGGCAATTTGGCCATTCCAAAGAGCGAGCGAGGTGTCTAACCGAGGACGATGCTCAGAGGTGGACATAGACATTATACAAAAGGCCGTACCAGTCGAGCTCCCTCTGACGAGAGACTGCAAGACGACATTCGCCTGCCCAATTTCTTTTGTTCTCCAAAATGTGCGATGCTTCAAGAGTTTAAAATTTATGCTGGATAAGATCGAGGCTTCGCTGTAGAGTTCTCATTAGCAAATCGATGCCAGCCGAAGCCTATGCTCCTCACAAGATGTACTTGTCGTCCCATGAAAGCTCTGACCTTCCCTGAAGCCGATTCGTTCGAAAGGGCTTTTGGTCGTCGAGAGAGATCTCGACGAAGTAAGAATTTTTCCTGTCGAGCTGGTCGCATTTCAGATCTGCGCGATTGCAGCGTTCGTTATCATGCCTCCTCATCTGAAACGTCTACGAGCACATACTGAATATTTCAGCCTTCACGGTTGTTGTTGTGCTAGGTTCGCTGCATACGATTGAATAAATAATATTTCTGAGGAAGAAACATTGCTCACGATTGGTTTGGATCCATTTCGTGGCTTATCTTCAGAGCTTGAGGTGGATAGAAAGAAAGATGTGAAATAGGCGCCTAGCGCCCATCTTCATTGCGCCAGCGGATATGAGCGCTTTGTCGCCGAAGCCTTGTCGAGTTATCGCTGTTCGAGGCACAAAGGTCAAACACATGCAGTAAGTTACCGAGGTCACATGGAGATGCTGGCTTCAATCATAATGTCTAGATTGCGAGTCAAGAGGTTCAATTACAATTGAGTATTCTCAAAGGGAGTTGCGTGTCTGTGGTGCTGAAGTAGACAGAACCTCCAGAAGTTGTCGCTGAGATCTATGAAGAGCAGTTATTCATCGCCCGTGTCGTCTCTTTATGCAGCACCGGCAGGTCCGTGCTCAGTTTGATGCCCATTGCCGAAAAATGGCCAGGCACACCCACTGGTTTCACTTATTGTTTTCGCACAGCTGTGCTAGCCCACTATTTCCGCAAAGACGATGGGCGGGGTTTCAGCTGGGCGGAGGGGAAAAGGTTGGTCCTGGATTATGGCAGCGTGAACTCGGATGTAGACAGAGTTCTCATTCTGGTGGAGCGTGGCGGACGTTTGAATCTGTCGCAAGAAACAGAGGCACATGAGAGGAGGCTCTGGCGCGAAGGTGAATTGGTGCACCGTTGAGCCTCAGGCTGAGACAGTGCGGTTGCTTGCGGTTGACTGCATAAACAGGGTTGGTTGGAGGCGGCACCGTGCGCGGAGGCGGGGAATCGGCCAGTGGAGAAACGATTGGCACAAGGCCAAGCTCACGGGCAGAGACAGGATCCAGAGTGACGCGAGACGCTCGTGGCGTCGCCAACCTGCCGGACCGATGGTTGCGCCACGTGGCTTGCAGCCTCAGTCACAAGCGCCCAGCCAATGCCGAGCGAGCTTGTTTCATATCCCACCTCGAGCTCTCTGCAGCTATGTCGGCGTCCTGGATCGATGGCGTCCTCTCTGATAAAGAACACGACAACGTCGAGCGCGCCGATGCTGGACTGCATTCATTCGACTCACTGAGTGGGTTCTTAGAACCAGGCCCATCCTGCCTGATGCGTGTCTCAGGAGCAGGCATATCCCCAAGATCGCGACTGTCTCGTCCGTCTGTCATCGACCGCGAAAATAGCAACTGTATCCCCTCCCCAACAACTACCTCATCATCGACGCCCTTCCCGCACCTCGCCGCCTGCCCGCGCCGAGCACACGGTAGCACGCTCTGCCAGCCTTGCACAGCAGGGCCGCATTTTCGCCCTCGTCGCCATCGCAATTCCTGAACGCACTACTGGGCGCTGGTATACAGGCTTCCCCGTCATCGTCTCGTCAACATGCGAGGCCCAGCGAGTCAGTCACTGAACATTGTCTTGCTCGAGGGGGAATGTGACGCGTCCTGGGGAGATGACTTGCGACCTCTACGAAACGCGTTTGGGGAGAGTATATGCACCATGGACGCACGCGTTAGTGTCCTTTTCTGCTTCTTTGTGATTATAGAAACTGAAAGTGATGTAGTCTCACTTGCCGATACCGTCACCAGCCGCCTGCTTTCATGTCTTCTGCGAATTCACCTCCAAACTGGAACCCCTGTTTACCTGCAAGGTTGATCAAAATACCATCGATACCAACAATAAACGTTCGGGAGAACCTTCACTTCACATTGTAGGAGCGAGAGTAGAGCTATCCAGCAGTGGTATGTTCCCACCCGACGGCGCTGGGCAACTCTGCAGATATCATATTCGTGTCACGGCCTGAGAATCTGACTGCCCTCCGCCTCCGGTATGCAATGGCTGCGAATCTCCGACGTCGACTTAGGAGCCGTTCATTCCTTGCTGCTCAGCATGCAACCTACGCCAACCTCGGGCGTATTGAGCCCCGCACATTTAAACCTTTCCCAATGCGACTACTGATTCGTGCAGACATCTCCTGAGACGTGAACAACAAGCCGACGCCCGTGCTCATATCGCCCTCTGGCGTGGAGACTGGACGCAGGGCATGCGCGTTGGCAGCATGGGATCCACAACTCTAGATGCGTACGTTCTTCGTGCAGATGGCCATCGACGAGCGGCACGAGGTCGCGCAGCGACCGATGCACTCCGGGCCGCGCGTCTACTCGGCCACTAGCTCAGGCGCAGAAGTCCACAGGCTACTATTTAGTTCAGAGTGCGCAGCCCCACACTTCTTCGTTATCGATACCCACTAACACACTGCGTTCTAGCTTTTGCGATAGATTTCGAGAAATGCGCCAACCTGCGCGCCCTCCAATTCCACGCCATCCGTACTGGTACTCCGGCTGCTCTACCCGCACCAAGGACCTCCCCCGCCAATTCTATCCCTTTCACGTACTCAAAGTCTCCTTCTCGATGCACATGTATCGAGTCGTCAGTGGTTTTGGGAGGAAAGCTTCGACGGGCTCGATGGGCTGGGCCGCGTTAATTGGAAGAGGATGGCGGGGCTGTTCGTGGAGCCGCGGAGCGCACAAGCATCCACGTGATAACGGCGTCTCCAATATTTGGGGAGTGCGCTTCGCGCGCCCGCTCAGAGAAGTTGGTGCAATAGGATGTCATGATTTCTAGAGGCGCGGGACGCGAGCGGCGAGTCGGCTACAGGAGAGAGTGATGCAGGAATGTCGCAGCTATCTGGATCCCGCTGGTTGGTTAAGG